>APFE030833557.1:0-144558 GCA_000404065.3 Pinus taeda
GTTAAGCTTGGTTTGATGTTACCCTAGATCCTACCTTTCTCAGCCTGAGGTAGATTTAGGCCCTAACACGTCCTAATAGGGTAAAGGATCCCAATCTAACCTCTTGAGCTCCATCTGGCCTAACCATTTACCAGACTTCTATTTCGAAGCTTCTAGAGCTGAAAGCTTCAGCTCCAAATTTAAAAAACTTTCCAAAAGAGGATCAACACGATTGGGAAAAGGCTCAATCACTCTAGTTGGTACGAGGGACAGTTGTAATCCCTTCATATCGGCATGGGGAGGACACAGGTCATTAGCCCCGGTCTTATAAACTATGAAAAATATAAGAGTTTGGGAAAATGACACAAAGGGGAATTGATCTGCTCATGAAGAGGGACACAATGGGAGTTTGTTCATGCTAGGAAAGCATGTATGGTTCACTGTAGAGGTCCTCTAGGATCAAGGAACGGGGAGTACAAGGATAGTGACAAAATGCTATGTAACAGATGACCCATAAAGTCTGAAGGCCAAACTAGAGTGAGTGGTGAAATGATTTATAACTCAGTGCGGGAACATAAGTCTGTCATTGAAAAACCTGCAAGAAAGTATAGATACATATACATAACTGAAAACTCTATCAAATGATGCATGGATCATGGTATTGACACAACCATCCAGAGAATGATCATGTAAATGGATCTAGGCATGGGTGGAACCATCTGATAAAGAGGATCATATTGAAACCAAGGTATGGTTGCAGCCATCCAATAATGAGAAGGATCACATATGACAACTCATGGTATGGTCATAGCCATCCATCTGAGAGAGACATGCATATGAGTACAATCATGTCACACTGCCTTACAACCTGGAATTTTGTAATCTAAGCCCAGGGTCTTGCACTCCAACACGACCCGATCAAAGTACAAATTCTAACATGTGAATAGATGTGTTGACGTCGAACATGCTAGAAAATCACTTGATTACTAGGTGATGATGTAAATTGTTAACAAGTGCGAGAGAAACCACCAATAATGACAATGGTCCTCAAGGTACTATCAACATAATTCATGGAATTTGAATAAAGGAACTGAATTTGAACACCTGTGAAATCACCTAATCAAAAGCCAATGATGTGAACTTGTCATCGAGTGTGAAGAACTTGCCATTATGGCATGGAAGATCTAAGATACTGGAAGGGAGGCTCTCGGTCAACTTCTTGGATAATGAGATGAAGTTGATAGGAAGTGACCATGTCAAAGGAGGGCCATAATGTATCCCACATCATCGAAACAAGACAAAGGGATGCAAAATTATTTTAGATGATACAGAGAATTAGGGGTAAGTGTAACTGCAGAAGGAAAGCTCTTGAACATATCGGCGACACGACTGGAAGTTTGCCAGCTTTTGGATCTATATGATCGTGGTCATGATGGCATGGTAGAGATCTAATGGAAGGAAAAAAATAAATGGCCAACCCAGGAAGGTTGAAGATGAAGTGAGGATATCCTAACCCGACATGAAGTAGAAGGTGTCATGTTCAAGAGTGAGCTGCCAACGCGACTAATTGAATTTCCAAATTTTCCCCCACCATTTCTGGAAAGTACCCCAATTAATTTTTAATTGCAAGCTTGAAGGGGATAGCATATGCTTTCACTGTAAGTCCATCCTTCGGATGTGTCTGACCTAGTAAGTTTAATGATCCCTAGGAAGGAGAAGCCCATGTTCGTCATGGTGACAAATCTGATGTTGTGGTATGCTTTAACGAGTCTGACAAAGGTGTAACTCGGTTTCTTTTTCATCTTTAGAGAATTTGAAAAAGACATGGAAAAATAAAACTCCACATGGTCCCCTTTCGTATATTTGTGTCTCTTGAGCCTGAAAAGGTAGAAAATAATACTTGAGAGAACACTTGACCATTTCAGTCAAGGAGTACCTTTTTCGTAAATAGTGCATCCCAGCCTAAAAAAGGAGTAAATGTATACTGTGTGCATGACATTTCATAGCCTTTAACGAGTTCAAAATGACAAGAGCTCGGAAATATTTTCATGTTTAAAGTTTCGGAAAAGAGCTTGAAAATGGATCCCTCATTTTTATTCTCTTTTATGAGTCAAAAAGGGAAAAATACTAAGTGATATTTTCATTTTTTACGAGTCATTAAAGAACTTAAAAGTGACTCGTCCTAAAGGAACGTGTGGTATAAAGGGTAGCAACTGGTTTTGGAAATGGAGGCATTGCTCAAAGCATGTAATGGTCAAGAGGCTGGATAACAAAACCACTCATCGCTAGGTTTCCTCAGGAAAGGAAAAACAACCAAGTGAAAGCATATGATTAGCCAAAGAGATGGTAACAATGGAATGAAACAACCAAGGTTCATTGGAAATTAACTGATAAAATGGGCAATCACAGGATGTAAATCAGACATGAGTTCATTTTTACACAAGCTTGAACCATTTAGAACTCTGCTTGGATTCGGTTTCATGTTTACACAAGCTCGAAATGAAAAACTATGCTTGAATAAGTTCACATGCCCTCAGCATAATGACTCAATTGAGGTACATGTGCCCCAAGCTTCATTTCAATCAACTAGATGGATGGAATGAAGGTTCACTTTCGAGATCTTGGAAAGACTCGACTGGGATTTTACGAGATCTTAATCAAAGACTCGATTTGGAAAAGGGAGTCGCTTAATTTTATAATGAGGTTGACATAGTAAAAGAACTATCCTTGACACCCTTGTTTCATTTTTTAACGAGATTGACAAAGACAAAGAACTATGCTCAAACTCCTTGATTCATTTTCTAATGAGCTTGACACAACACAAGGAACTATGCTCATGACTCCTTGTTTGATTTTTTTAATGAGGTTGACACAAGACCAGGAACTATCCTCATACATCTGTTCATGAACCATATGAGAACACGGCTCCCAAGAGGTCTTCACTAGACGAAAGAACCATGCTTCGGGAGGAATACATGTCATTTGGTACCAAAGACAGATCGAGTTCCAATGCGCACAGTACATAATGTACAATACCATTTGTGTGATCATCAGCAGATGCGGAGAGGGAACGAGTAGCCACATAATTGACCTGTGGTGGGGAAGGTATTGTTTGCAAACAAGAGCCGATAGGGGATGATGGTTGCAAAGGAGGCGACTGGGGACCAATGAATGACACTTGATCAATTGTCACAATTCTCCCTTTGTGCGGAAAACAAACTACATGGAAAATTGAAGAAACAAGAGCTCCCATGACATAAACATAGTCGTGTCCAAGGAGAATATTGAAATATAAGGGACCTTGGATGACCATCACATCTATATAGATAGTCTTTCCTCCCAAATTAATAGGGAAATTTGGAAGGATCCCTAAAGGCTGACTGGTTCCTCCGTTGAAATCCATCAGATTTTGGGTGATAGCCACAAGCTGTGGGGAACCCAAAGCTTGCAAAGTAGTAGAAGACATGATGCTAATAGACGTGCCTTCATTTAATATATTTCCATGTACTACCATATTATAGGCTTGTACTGTGATATAGAAAGGCACATAAGATGGAAAACAGAATGCAGTCAATTGGCTCCAATAAAAAAAAAGCATAACTACTTGGTGGGGGTATCATATGATTGCTCCCATGCTCTGCAGGAGAAGGAGAAAGACTCTCCTAAACAACTAGGACAGGAGGGTCACTCTTCGATTCATGAGAACTTGAGGAGATGAGAAGAGCATGAGTAGTATGATCACTAGTCTCTTCGGGAACAGAGTGAACAGTTGAAGGCAGAACTAAGTCGACACTCTTTTTGACCAATGAATGGTCAGGAATAGACACAAGAGAGTCACACTTAGGAAGAGCAGGATGGGAAAGAGATGAGTCCAAGTCAATCTCTTTACCAACTAGGAGAGGGTTAGAAGAAAGCCTTTGATAACCAACAAGAATTTGGGGTTGAGTAGCTGTAAGGTTTTCCAAAATTTTCGAAGCTTTATCCATAAGAGGAAAAAGGTGAAGAAGATGCTCTTCGTCACATAAGCTATAGGGGAATCTAATCTTCTCTTTCTTCTTACCATAATTAGCTGAAGGTGTAGCATCAACATGATCTCCAAAGGTCGACAGGGATGGTTGATTCAGGTTTTGAGACCATACCTCTAAGACTCTAGGAATGCCAAGACAGTCTTGAAGGACATGGTCACCCTTACACAACTTGCAAGAGAATCTGAACTTCCATGGAGGATCAAAAGGTTTGTCGATAGGAAGTGCATTTAGAGCAATAGCTGCATGGTTGGCCTCTCGCTTATTTGACTTCTTCTTCTTCGTCTTCTTCTTCTTCTTAGCCTCCTAGTTATTAGATTTGAAACTTTCACCAGGTAGAGTAGAAGAGGAGGGTGAAGAAATGGGGAAGAAGGCAAGGGGTCAACCTTAGAATCATCGTGACATGATTCAAATGAAGGAGATGTTTGGATAGGAGTCAGGACACTTAGGACCACCGAGATTGAAAACAACCAGACAGGTAGACCAATGGTTAACCTAGGAAGGGACAATGTCGCCATATAAGGAGCACCAACATTTCCAAAAGAAGGAAAAGGACCAGTATTCCCATCTGAGGGGAACCCTTGACTGGTAGACTCTAGAAATGTTTCCATTGGAAATGACCCTAAAGAATCACTAAGGAATATAACTTTAACCAGGAATGTTTCATGGGTAGTTAGTTTTAAGACACTGAAACAAAATTTGCCTTTTCATATTTTAAGAGTCAAGAAAAGGGCGAAAGGTGACTCTAGTCACTTTTGGAGCTAACGAGCTCGAAAGGACAAGTGCTTAGTGATCTTTTAAATCTAAAGAGTCAAAAATACAAAAATGATTGCTTAGAATAATCTAGGAAAAAGGATTACCAGGTAATTGTGAACTGTAGAATACCCCCTTGTGAACTATGAAGTATGTGCAGTAAATCTCCCAGAATGCTTTGTTCAGTATATCACATTTACAATGCGACAGACCTGGCTTCCTATGGATAAAGGATTGCAACCTAGTGGGGTCTCCATTTATATACTCAATGGTATGGGGATCACAAGTCCATACTAGTGTTGTCTAGTGTTGAAGCTAACGACAACTGCCAGGTTTAAAGATGCTGGAACACATCTCTAGCCTAGACCTCTAAATATAAGCATTAAGTTTCAATGCTTTCTTAGGTTAATTCAATAGATTTTAACGGTTGATATTGAATTAGGTTTCAATTACAAGGCCCTACCACTGTTATCTGACAAAACTCCTATATGCAGCTATATGAGAAAATAAATCTTTCTTCGATGAAAGTTAACACCAATTGAGGGATAGAGAGCATGCAATCAATGCAAGAATCAAAGAATGAAAACTTTCACTTATGCATGTCCTAAATGCACTTAATCTTCCCTTAACAAAAAAATAAGTTTCATTTCATTTTCCTATGATGATGCAATTCTAGCTTCTCAATAATGCTACTAATGCAATATTTTTGCTTGAGTAAACTAGAATGATGTTCTTCTTTTCATAATATTCAAAATGAATCTTTCACATAAAGCACTTTAATGAAAATTTTCACAATTCTGAACAAACAAGCATCGATCAAATCTAAAGCATGATAAATGAAACTAAAAGCAACTTCTTCCCCGAATCGAACAAACCAAACAGATAAATGCTTAAATAGACAAACCAAGCAATGTAATCTATGCTTGGAACAAGAAAAGAGACACTCAAAACAAGAGAAAAAATGAGATTCTTTCACTCATTCAATTGAAAATGAAGCAATGAAGATGTCGCGATTGAAAGATGGATTAAATGAAGCAACAAATCAAAAACTTGACATAATGAGTAAACAAACAAATGAATGGTAATTGACCTAGCTTCCCTAGGGTCATAGAAACCATCAAAAAACTCAAAAAATCAAGTAATGAAACTCCAAAACAATCAATCAACCAAAAACCAGCAAACAAAGCATTCTAGTCACTTATGGGTGGAAGAAAAGAGTCTAAGGGTTAAGACACACTGGCACTGGAATGGGAGAAATTTTGATTTTTCTTAACTCAGAGACCGGAGTGACTGCCTAACTCACAACTAGCGTCAATAGGCATGACTGGCACGACTGACCAGTACTACAACTAGCGTTGATGGCCTTATTGGCACGACTGCCTAACTGATAACTAGCGCTGATCGAGGGATTCAAAGAAAAAAATAAAAAAGAACTTATAGTTATTATAACATTCCTAATAACTTATAATTATTAAACCTTTTAACTAACTATTAACATTAGCACCTATTAAATTATTTTATTTATATATTTTAAACGAATGGTCACCGATTATAACTGTATTATAACATTGACTTTTTGACTCTGGTCCCAAGGTCAAAATTAGCCGTTGGTCAAGATATCTATTGGGGGATCTGCTCAGACTATTTAACATCCATATCTGGATCTGTTTCTTCAACTTGTCCTAACAATGAACCACACTAGTTGGTTCGAAACGCGTCGACAAAGGTCTTTCTTCATGTGATTTACGTCGAAGTTCTTCTTACAACTATTATGGATCACAGAAGCCTCAATTCAATAAAAAATAACTTCACACAGGGCCAGACTTAACACATCAGAGGGTGGGTTAAAGCAACCAAGTACATAAACCAAGCTAAATGAATCTTTCTAGTCAGGGAGAACACAGTCAGAACAAGATAAGAGGTAGAAATCAAGAGAGCAAGACACACTGATAGAGATCTAGGGTGAACCCTAATATTCACCTACAGGCATTGGTGTGACTGCCTAACTGACAACAAGTTCTAGAAGGGGTTCGGCGTGACCGTTTCTGAGTATATCGTGTTGATTAGCATGACTGTTAGCGAAATAAGCGCGCTGACCGAGGATGCAAGGAAAAAATAAAAAAAATCAAAGGCTGAAACCAAACTTGCTACTGTGAATTTCAGACCGAGAGCAGGAAACAAAGCAAAGCAGAACGAGCTAAAGAGAAATGGCGAAACTAGAAATTTCACACAAAACCATGAAATTTCAAGCAAGCAAACAGAAGGATTGGTTCCCCAGTGGAGTTGCCAATTTGTGGTGAAGTGAAATTCTAAGTGCAGACACAAAAAATTCCTCTAGCCCGAGAGCGGGTCTATCCACAAAAAAGACACACTATGGAATATTTCCTTAGGTTAGAACCAATTAAAAGGGCCTACCTCTTAGTACGCTCATCTCGTTTGGTGATGGCCTTGCTTCCTCACTCCAACTATCTCCTGTTTCCTTCTTTGAGCAGCTGAAAGAAGTAAAAAACAATAAACAACAACCGTGATAATAGACAAATTGTATTCAACCTACTTAACAAGTCAAGAAACATTAAGCCATAAACATGTGAGATGACATATTATGTAGGAAAGCAATCAATAGTTGCAGATATATTAAATCAAGAAGAGATTACCACTGTTATCTTGACGTTGTTGTTCTCCTCCGACAAATCCAAGTTCCCACACACTTCCGTTAGCATTCCATGATGGCCTCAACAATGGTATTTTTAAGGTTCTTCCCTTTAGTCTTCACACTAAAACAAATTCACACTTCTCCCTCACACACAACTAGAGAGCTACAACTATGAATAACTTGCTGATTACTCCACAATCAAAACTTGCTTATCTCCTACACTAGCTTGTGCTTGGGAAAAGTGGAGTTTTATATAGCTTGAATGGATGGGAGATGGTTCCTCTTCTCATGGGAGAAGGTCTTATATCTTGAGGTAGTTCCATCCTAATAGGGGAAACGAGCCCAATCTAACCTCCTCGGCTCTGTCTGACCTAACCATTTACCATACTTCCGTTATGAAGCTTCTAGACCTAGAAGCTTTAGCTCCAAATTTAAAAAACTTTCCAAAAGAGGATCAACACGACTGGGAAGAAGGTTTAGTCTCTCTAGTCAACGCAAGGGACAGTTGTAATCCCTACATATCAGCATGGGGAGGACACAGGTCATTAGTGTCGGTCTTGTAAACTAGGAAAAAAGAAGATTTTGGGAAAATGATGCAAAGGGGAATTGTTCTGCTCATGAAGAGGGACACAATGGGAGTTTCTTCATGATGGGAAAGCATGTAGGGTTCATTGTAGAGGTCCTCCAGGATCAAGGAATAGGGAGTATAGGGAAAATGACAAAATGTTGTGTAATAGTTATATACACCTTAGCCATAACCAAGGACTTGACGTAGGACGACCGATCTCCCCAAATGTTGTGTTCAATGTATCACGTTTACAAGGCGGCTGAATCAGCCACATGTGGCTAAAAGATAGAAACCTAGTGGGGTCTCCCAATATATACTTCATGGTATGGGGAGCATAAGTCTGTGTTAGTGTTGTCTAATTCATAACCGTTCGATGAGAGAATCCATTAATATACTTTCCATACTAAAGTGCCTCCTATATACTTGAAAGTACTGGAGAACCTTCGATATACTTTTGTACTGGGATGCGATTTCACCCTCGGGATACAATGGAAGCAGTTAACGACAACTGCTATGTTTAAAGATGTTGGAACACATCTCTAGACTAGACCTCTAAATATTTGCATTAGGTTACAAATGCTCCTTAGGTTGATTGAGGTAAATTTTAAGTTTATCTTCAATTAAGTTTAAGTTTTATGGCTCAACAATGTCACCTAAATTCCTATGATGCAACCAAATGATAAAAATGAAATCTTTTCATTCAATGAAGGCTAAAATAATGAAGAAAGACAAACAACCAAGTAATGAATCAATCAAGCAAAATGCATCAAAAAAACAAGTCTTAGTCTTTCCTATGAAAAAAGGAGATCTAATCTTTCACTTTCACAAACAAATGCAACGCCAAGATGCAATCCTACGAGAAGCAAAATTCACTTTTTTTTTTTTTTTTTCACTAAGATGCACTAATCTTTTGTTCTTTTTCTTTCACTTTGATTGAACAATGCAAACTAGTGCAATAAGCAAAGGAAAAATGCAATCTAAAACAACTAAAATGAAAATTCCATTTACTTATGGTTTCAAATGTAAATTGTTTCAAAAATATTTAAGTGAGGAAATATTTCACTTTTCTTTTCAAAACAAAGAAATCAAAACAAGAATTGACTTTCAGTCCTACAAAGTAAACAAATGTAATCTATGTTTGAAAGTGGAACAAAAGTGATTTTCAAAGTACTAACATGACTCAATACTAATTAAAATAACTTCACAATCACAAACAAAAATCAACTTGATAACGATGTCCTAACTGCACTATGACTCATGAGTGGAAGAAATCAATCTCAGAGAGGTAGACCAAGCAATGAGCGAAGGGTGACCTAGACACCATATAAACCCTAGAAAGCACTCAAACTTAAAAAACACTTCAACAAATCCAAGAGACAAATTGCAATCACACAAGGATGACAATTAAGAGAAACACACTGTAGTCACCCTAGAAAATCACTGACAGAGGTCAAAAAGCACTAAAAACAAGAAGAAACCCTAATTTACTTCTATCCTCTAGGATGAACGTGCCTGTTAAAGGAAAAAGGGCGATGAAAGGTATATCAACATGAGTGTAATTTAAAAATCAACGTTGTTAGTGCTTCTGTAAAAGAAGAAAATGTGATGGGCGAGAAAACTAAGGAAAGAATAAAACATCTTCAAGATCAGAGAAGGCTAAATATTCTCAGGCAATAACCAGTGACTGTAAGTAGCTACAGTGATGCATACAAACCAAGAAATAGGTGGTTGGTCAAACTCATCAGAGAATATGATTGAAGGAATGGATGGAAAGGGTTATAGCATCCCCAATGGAGTCACCATTTTGCTGTCTAGGAAAATCCTCTCTACGAACAAAGACTGTCCCTCTAGCCCAATGAGTGGGACTAGCAAACTACATGGAAATCTACAAGACACTTTCCTAAATTACAATCGAAATGAGAGAAGAGAAAGATGACCTACCTCGTTCTGATGTTATAACGCACTCCTTTGTTGAAGATATCGAATCGCTTGCCCCTCAGGTGCATCTCTACTTATCACAACGTTTGGATACCTGCACAAGAGATCAAAGACATAATAAAGCATACAAGCACAACAAGCATAATCGAAAGTAATCCACTTAACATATCAAGGAGCATTAAGATAAATGATGCATTAACACAAACATTTATAGAAAGTGAACGAGCAGTTGTATATATTAATGAAATAAAGGAGGAAGCATACAATTAAGCCTTGATGTCAATAAGCTCTCCTTGAGTGAATTTACAAGTCCAAGATCAAGCTCTCCAAGAAATCCTTCTTCAAGCCAAGTGAGTAGCATGTAGGCACTATCTTAGCATAAGGGTGCAAATAATTAGAGACCAACCATTTGGGAATGGGAGAGGATGAATATATAGGTAGGGAAAGGGAGTTAGGATCTCTCCAAAGATAGGAGAAGGTCATCATCTCAAGGAGGTAGCTCATAGGGATAAGATCAAAGGGAAATATTGGGAGAATTCGACCACATCCACACCCAACAACCTCTAGCTCGTCGTTTTGGAAGCCTCTAGATCACGGAATTTCTTGTACTCTTTGGGAAAACTTGGCTTCTAGGGATCAACGTGAGTATCCAAGTAAAAATCACACTGGTAGTGTGAGGCTAGTATAGTGCAACTTGTCATCAACACTAGTTGCTAGTGTCACAGTCACATTGGTCCTGAAATTAGGGTTTTAGAGCTTAATTTTTCAGGTAAGGCTCAAGGCATGTTTCCATCAGTGTTTCAGGGAGGATCTGAACTATATATCAAGATGGGTACATCATATGATTGCCAAGTTTCAGGAACTTTAGGGTATGACACAAGGAAGTGTAGGAGGCGTGAAAAAATATTGTGTAATAGGACTATTCTTTTAATGTTTGTGATGTATGTTGTTTGCATCTGTACTAAGGAAATTTAACTATTTAGGTGGTTGGGGTACTTATCTTGTTGAAGGTGTGTTGTATTTTCTTTAACAATCATTGCTTCCTTGTGAACTATGTCATTTGTTGATCAATGATTCATTCGTATGTATATGATTGTATGTATTTTCTAGTTTAGTACTATTACTTGGCTTTAAAGGGCCCACTTTTCTCTCCCCTTTCAGTAAAAGGACCTTGATACTTTTTTCAGTTGAAAATTTCACAAGGAATACTCACTTTCTAATTTGAAGATACATGTTTATTACTCTCTTGTGCTAAACTTTGTAGCCAAGGAAAATCTACAAGGAAACATGGAAGTTGGGTTGATACTGTAGATGGGGCTCCTACTCCAAATGGTGTGAGGTCTTATTGGGACTTCATATTGGGGAGACCCCCTTAGTTGACGAATTTCCAACATTGTCAAAAAAATGGCGCTAGAAGAAGGGTTAGATGAAAGGTTTTTCTTGTTAAGTCTTCTTTGAATCTCTTAACCTAAATGGCTCTTTCCCATATCATAATCCTGCGATGCTTTTCTAAAGATCTTGATCTCACCATCCCTACAGACGTTTTTCATAACCTGTCCCAATTTAAATTTGATGGCAAGGGTGAGTTAACTCTTTGTGAACATGTAACGACCCCTTCTCCCAGGTCCACCCAAGTAGCCAACCAGTCAAAAAAACATGTGATGAGAGATTTTACTATAAGGGATTCAATCTCTTTTGTGACCTTAAGGAAATGGAATCGATAGAACTCATCAAACAAACCCATCCACATCAATAATTACATCCCCTGGAGACATGTCATCCACTTAGACATCCTGTCTATGGGTCCCACTAATGTTTTAAGCCTCTTAACAAAAATTCACTCTCATGATATAGGAAATGCAATGGCAAACAACTCAAAGTCATTCTCATAGGCCTCTATGCCAGTGACTGTAGACTTTTCTTAGTAGACTTGTGCCAATGACTCCGAGATTTGAGCCACTTTTCTAGCCTAGAATCAAGACCTCTACCCAAAACTTGCTACAACCTTCATAATCCATCAAAGACGTGATAACAATGCTGATAAATAAAAAATAAACCTCAGGACTAGGCCTGAGCATCCCCAACTGGGATTGAAATTCTATCAAACACTTGGCATCAATACAACCTACAGGTCTAGGATACAAGACAGAGCATAAATGAATAAAAGGACTTATGAAACATAACCAAAAGGATCACCTACTTCTCCATTGAACTATTATATCATGGATTAGGTCTTGAATCCATCCATTTAACAATAACAAGTAAATTCATGAAATAACAATGACATGAACTAGTCACATAACCATGCTTATAACCAACATTAAAGCATATAAATATCAGATATTTGACAACCATTAAATCCATATATAGACAAGTACAAAAGTAAGAGAATGTAGCTTTTATTAATCATAGGAAAATCTGACCAGATTCACAACTTCCATATACCACTCAACCATAGACATGGTTGAACCAAATCTCTCTTTGAACCAGTCACCCCTGTGCCGTATTCCAAGCATGAATGTGGGATATCATAGAATAGACAATACAAGAACAACCAAGGGAATCTAGATATTAAGCCACCTCCACCCTCACCAAACCGTGATCACACCCAAAACTAGTGCTCCGATCACAACTGAACCAAACTTGGAATGCCATCCAAAATCCAACACTATCCTTGAGGCATTTTCTATCTTCTTCTCTCTTAGGATTTATCATAATCCAATTTCGGATCACTAGTCCCTAAACCAACACCAGTCCCTCAAGCTTTACCACAATTAAAACCTAGATTACTAGGCCCTAAATCGAGACTTCTCCCCCAGGCTTTACCATTTATCCCACCAAAACTGGTCAAGGGATTCCTAGGCCTTTGGGAATGAACCTTGAGACCACCTCTGCCCCGGATTCTGAAATCCATCTGTCAAAACCAAAACTCAAAACCAAAATAAACCTCCCAACACCATGGCATCTGCAAAAAGGCAAGGCTAGGATGAAAACCACTGTCATGACCCAGCAAAACCATGCCACTGACAACAAGAGAACCATAAACCAACATGAAAATCCATGCATGTCCAGATCAGCTAGGAAATCACACATGCAAAAGGTTACTTGCAAGTATTCTTGTTAAAGCTACTTGATCATGCCCTTCTTCCTTGATCCTTGCTTTCCTTCCTTTCCTTTTGCTTGTTTTTCCTTCCTTGATCCAAAGCTAGATTTCTCCAAGAAAACTCTAAGTGACCAAGAGTAAGAGAAAGAGAGAATAATGAGAGAGCTTCAAACTTGAACTAACAAAATGTTACCAATTGATCCTCAAAAGCCTTTTTATCAATGAGGGCTATATTTTCTTCATTTTCCATTATTTTCCTTCAATTTCCTCCTCACACGTGACCTAAGATCTTCTACCTTCCTTTTCTCCTATTTTCCTTTATTTTCATTCATAAATGTGCCAAAAATTCTTTTTCCTTAGCCTTTGCCAATTTTCCTTGGCCAAAACACACATCTAGTGATGCCCACTATGATATCTTTGCCCAACATTCATCTTGGAATAAGTGTCCCTTAACCGTGGTCTTATTTTGCCTTTATTAACTTTTATTACATGAAATTTTCACCTGGGCTGTTATAAAACATTTGTTTCAAGTTGTTCATTTTTTCTAATCTAATGGAATACATTGTAGGGATGTCAAATCTAGATTCCTCACCCACACATTTGAAGGTCATGTTAAGAGATGGTGTCATACATTACCTACTGCTTCTATCCATTCGTTTGACTAGCATGCAAAGGAGCTTCATAAAGCATTTGATATGTATGGTTACTGGGATGTTCTTAAAATAATTAATCAACTAATATTTAAGCCTAATTAATCTATTGAGTATTTATCTAATCGATTCCTTCACCTTTGTTTTAAATTTATGGGAGAAGACACAGATTTGGATTTCTTTAAACAAAAGTTTAAGCATTTGGTTCATATATCTTTGCATGGTGAATATGAACTCCCTAATTTTTCTACTTCCCCAACATTTGTAAATCATGAACCACCTTTAATTTTGAAGGATGAACCTACTACTCCTTATTTATTCTTGTCCTCCTTTTTTAGTTTTGATGTAGGTGCCTCCTTGCGATGATAATAAAGTTGGGAAATATGCAAATCAAATTCCTAATCTATTTTCTCATCCTCTTTATGATTTTCATGATTCAAACTATATGGAGGAAATTCCACAGTGGTTCATGAAGCCTTTTGTGAAGACTAATTTCTCCATTTCTCAAGATGATATTGTTACGCATAATTTACATCTTGTATTTGATTTGGATACCTTTCATCCTCTACCATTGTCGTCTCATGACCCCTTGTTCCTTAATCTGCCTAATAAATCTCTTCCAAATCCATGTAGCTAATAGGTGCAAGGTAGTCACATTTCATAGGTAGAGGAGTAGGAAGCTGAAGATTATTTCAATCTTTTTTCTCTTTTTCAAAGTGATCCTCTATGTAAAGATGGTGTTTCCTCACTCTTAGCTGATAATGAATCTAGTAATCTTGGTCATAAATCAAATGCAATAAATTCTCCTAATCAATCTAAAGTCTTGGGCATCAATAATTCTAATGAGGATGAATCCGTTGATATATATGATGATGAATGCCAAAGTGCACCATCTATTCTCTCAGTTTCTCAAGAATATTCTGTTTTGATTTAATACCACTTCAATACCACTCACCTAGTTCACTTTGATTTAAGATGATATGGTTGGATATGGGTAGTGATTAAAACATCGACTCCTTCCTTGTGTAGCTAGTTCAGTCCTTTTCTTACCAATAGTTAACACACCACGATGATGCAAGCCTTTATTAAACTATTCATCTACTTGATTTCCTATGCTGATATTGGTTCCTAATGGATTGTATTTACAAATTTAGAATTCGATTTCAATGTGTTTAGAAATATTAATTGAGTATTATTATACCCTCTAGGTTTCGCTTGGAAACCGACTATTTGACAACATGTTGGTGCCCCAAGTCAATGTTTATTGTGAGTTGTATAATAAGATAATTGAAAATAAAATTCAACGCATTCATAAATACAACAACATTAGCATTTATTCCTTGTTTACCCATCCCGCATTTCGACCTTGAATTTTTCATCATTTTTGACCCCCTCAACATTAACTCCCATCTCCTCCTTTATAAAATGCATTAGGTTATTTATACAACACAAAATTTGCATTTTACCTATCAAAATCTAGTCAAAGTTATTATAAATATACATATTATTCTCATGGTTAACCTACCACTACATACGTAAAATGCATTATGTTGATAGAGATAGGTAATGGCGCCATTAGTACTAGTAAATTTCTCTTTCTATCACCTTTGATACTACTATTAGTGTTATTTTTCATGAAGGTTGTAGAAGTGTCATTTGAGTTGTTCTTCATGGAATAGATGGTCACATGTTTTCTCATGACCTCCTCATGTCAATTTTTAATGTCTACATGGCTTCTCTCTCCCAAATAATAACATATGGTGATTGCATGTTTCCCATTATCAACATGTAACCATAGTGGCTACGCTCCAATCTCTAGCAGTATTAAGAGTCCTACGACTGCTCTATATGGACAAATAAAGTGCTTCCACCTATTCTAGTTCTATTATTTACCATCTAAGGTGTTGGTTCCAGACATGTAATATGCTTGAAATTGTGTAGTGGCACCCAAATCATGGTGAAATCCACCTTATACTTTATTGTGAATCTAGATTGACTCAATCATTTAACTAATAACTACCAAAAATGCCACATGTTTGATGCTTTTTGCCATTTGTTGGTCCTAGATATTTTTAACTATAGATGGTGTGTGAGGGATAGAATTTTGTTAAAGATAACTCGCACTGCACATGACTTCAATTCTTCACATTTTACATCATTTCTCTTCACTGTTGTTTCCCACACATAGAGACCCTTATGCTCTCTATTCTTACAGGCCTATGGCCATTCATTAGAAGCTACATTTCCCCTTCAACTTACTCATTTATTATACAATATTGAGCTCCACTGCACCTCGCCTTTCGCTTAGAAATCCACCTTCAGTAATCATTATACAATGAAGATAAAACCACTTCCAACTCTAGTTTATGAAAGTAGTTATTAGATCCTCCACAAAGTAGTTTTAGTGGAGTTCATTTGGGACCTGATCTTGAATTAGGTGAGGCTACATCAACAAACAGGTGTGGTTCAACCCACCTATTGAGTCACTTGGAATATTTAATTTCCCCCCTACTTCACACTTGATATACATTTTTAACCATTTATTTATGGAACTATCCATGTGCCATTGATTTATGAAATTAGCCACATGCCATATTAATTCAGAAACACCACCTAAATCAAGAGAGGCGAGCATCTCTCTTGTTGAAATCAACTGGAAATGCATACCACTATGG
This sequence comes from Pinus taeda, assembly GCA_000404065.3. Taxonomy (NCBI): domain Eukaryota; kingdom Viridiplantae; phylum Streptophyta; class Pinopsida; order Pinales; family Pinaceae; genus Pinus; species Pinus taeda. Next base: position 16,345 of record APFE030833557.1, read on the forward strand.
ATAAAGGTAGATGGATATAGTAATCACATGGATGAATGTAAATTTCAAGTCTTGTTGTGAAAAATTCAACCATTATGTTGTCTCAATGATGTCACGAACATTGTAGATGGCACAACCACCATAAAATAAGTTATCCTATAATCCTTTTGAGGTGGCACCATTAATTGCATGCATTTCACCACCCCATTAAGCATGGGCATTACTATAGTGTGTTCATTATCACTAGTAAAACCACAGTGTGGTTGCTTTCCAGCTCAACAGAAGACCAAAATTACACACACCACTCTAGTCTCTCAAACAAACCATATACGAACTAGGAGCTAGAAAAGAGAAAAAGAACCCAAATCACAAGCGAATACCACTTAAGTTGTACAATATGATCTGGTCTGGTATCTAGAATCTCCCTCTCTATTTTTATAGCTTGCACAACCTCCACATATAGAATGATATATAATGATAATTAATGCTGATATGGGAAAAAAGAAGTACATAACAATTGAAATAACTTCAATTTTTAAAAATTACAATTATAGTATATGTAAACAACCACAAAGAATATATCATGAGGGCTTCACTGGGGGACCAATACCATACCACATGTGTTCATATAGGGGGATATACATTGAGGAAAAAATGACATAATATATAATTGATAATATAATAGGGGTTAAAGTGTTTTTATATTGGCAGGTATAAAAAATGGAGCTCGAAGTTAATGAAAAAATATAAATGGTTATAAAAACATTTACAAAAAAAATGGATACCTACAATATCTAGTGAAAGTAAGGGTTTCTTAAATTGGGAAGGTGTATTGGGTTCATATTTGTAGGGGTTAAATAATGATTTTTAGATGTATTATTCAATGTAGTCAAAATAAGGGTGTTTTATAATATGCCATGAACACACATGATATGTCAAAGGTTCATTGAGTGAAGCCCCCATGGAATATATTCAACACACCTACATTATGTAATTTGCAGTTTTGGTGAGCAAGCCATTTAAATTTCACTCAAGGTGTTACTTCCTGAGTATTATCAACACCCTTAGAGGAGTGGTTTTCATCGCGACATTTTTCATGGTTGTCATGGTTGCTATTGCTTTAGACTATATGCTAAAGTGACCTTTTCATTAACTATGGACCAACAAATACCAAAGAGATAGGGACAATGTTTCTATGTGGCTATCCAACTTGTTTTGTTGAGAAATGTAGTAAGAAAGTCTCAATTTGACTTTGCCTTGGTCAAATTGAGAAAATTTGAATTTCCACATCATCAGACAACTTGGAATAGTTAACTAAGGTGAAATTGCTCTTCTCACTAAATTATCTTAGTGGATTTGAGTTAGAGGGCATGGAGTTCAGTTATGCATGTGTCATTGCTAATTTGTATTAATCTAGTTTTGTTATTTCTAGTTCTATTCAGTTAAACTATTTCTAATTGTTGATAGAAGTAGTTGGAGGTCATTTTTGTAGTGGGGCAGCAGTCTACCTCAGTGATCATCTAGTTAACTCATCAATCAACCAAAAATAGCTAGTTCATGCAGAGCATTCAAATTCCCCATTTGTGGTGGAGATTACAAGGCAATGTAACATCAATTGTAGACTAGTATTGAGTGTACATGTGTTGCATTCAGTCAGAGATCAAGCCTTGGGAATTATGAAATCAATTGGAGGAAAATTCCTAAAAAATAGGGGCCTAATTCCTCAGGATTTGCGTAAGGAAATAGGGGCTCGAGAAGAGGCACAAACTGACTAAGTATAGGTCAGAGATTCTCATTGAGCAGAGAGAAAGGTAATTTACTTGCAACTTGAGCTTGGAGCAAGCAAGCAATTTTAATACATTTTCTATTCATCTAATTATCGCAAGTAGGCTTAAGGGATTTTTACCAGTTGGTTTCCTCCAAATAAATTTGTGTACATGTGTATGTGATTGATGCATGTTTGAAATTTTTTTTCTAAATTGTGAATTAATTTTCGTAGAGTCGTAGAGTAGAATTGTGTCTCTTGATTTAGATTAAATTTCTTGAGTAGTTGCAATTCTATCACCATATTTATACATGTTTTATATATCACAGTTGTCATTAACAACACTCAATTCATTGAATGTACCTCTGATTAAACTGTTTTTTGTTAGTAACCTTGAAATCATAATAATTTTAACATAGTATAAAGGGTGTTTTGTTGATGTCATACACACCTGCATTTGATTTTGATTAAAACAACTAATTATTTTCAAAATACATTTGAATCACTTCGTATTCAAAATGCATTGACAATAAGGTCATTAGTGTGATTTTTGTCGTGTTTTTTCACATATTTTCAATTTCATGTTATGAATACAACATGGTGGTTTACTTTTTAAATTGTCACATAGTCTAACTAATAGAGAAAATGGCCTTTTTCTGAACATTTTTTATGGTCAATTTTGTCCAAATAGTGAATATTTTTAAAAATCATACAATTAAGTTATTTAATGTTCAAAGATTGATTTCCTTAGGGGTTTTTAGGGTGTTGAACTCATTTACGCATTCAAAGTGCATTTTAAACAACAAGAAATCACACTCTTACTAAAAATTGTAGTTTTGAATTCTGGTGAAAACTTCATTTGATTTATTAGTTAAACTACACCTTTAAATTTCTCATTCTAATCATATTTAGCATGCATCAAATTATTAATTTTTTTTAATTCAAAGGGACCGTCAGGAATTTTCTAATAGAAAGAAAGGTTGTTTTTTGATCCATAACCCTTACATACTTCATCCAAATCTATGATAATTCTACCTTCAGAAGTACAAAACATATGGATCTTATTCTTGTGGAATTTTTTGCCTACTATACAAAAAATATGCATATTATATTCTCTATAGAAGACTCCTTGAAAATAACAAAATTATAAACAATTCCGCTAACCGAAGGCTAGACTGTTGTTCTATATTGTTTCCAAATATTTTTGTTAATCAAAGCATTTTTCTCTTTTTTTTCACGCAGAGCATTTTTTGGCTTCGGCCCCTGCTATCGCTAGGTGGACTTCTGTCACATAATATTCTTCCAATTCAACCATTTTCGAATTCATTACTGCAAGTTCAGTTCGAATTTACTTTTGAAGCAATGCAATTTCATTTGCATCAGCTCTAACTTGGCATTAATAAAAGTCTGCAAGGATTTCTGAGATCTCTCCTCTACCTCATTTTGCTAATTAAAAGTGCTTAGAAGGTCTGTTATTGCTTCAAGAATCCTTTTCAAGAAATAATTCAAATAAACCTACACAGAATCATGGGAAGAAGAATAAATATTCTTCATGGGAATACTGCACCTCAAAAAACTTGACTTGTTCCACTCAATGTGTAGAAGGTATCTCTAATTTCAAAATTATCTTTAATATTACACCCTCCCTTACTCATTTTCCTTGACATCAATAAAAAGCATTTTATTATTAGTATATAATCCTTTGGAATCCTAGAGTTGAGCCTATTATAACCTCCTCCTCCCACATTTACCCATTCCTACAACCATGCCAAGGTAAACATGAGATGAGTGTCACTACGATATGAGTCGACCTCTAAGATCTAGTTACAGAGGTGAAGTTGACACACAAAAAATGTATAGGCAGCCCTTAAGGACTATATACCACTCAGGAGCCTCCAAAATAGTCTAGATGGTCAATCTATAAGCTAGATCTCTTTTCTCCATTGAAAATCCCCAACCGCACCCATAACATAGCATTAATGTAGTTATGGGGTCCCAACCACACATATAGGCCTACTTCCATGCAGTTATGACCCAAAAACTCTAGTTTTATGCCAACAATGCTAAGATCTACGACATTTTTCAGGCAATCCTCCAAACGACTGCCTATAATTGCTCGTAACTTTCCAATGACAAATAACATGATGACATGGCTAACCATTGAAAACTTGAACAAAATCTTGACCAGAACAAACCTAGTACACAATATACATGTCGTCAAACATATGGTGAACATATAAATTACAAGTTTGTTGTCACTACAATCAACACCCTCCAAAATGTTTCTCACACTTGAATTTTGAAGCCTACTGAGGATCTTAAGATTTTTCGCTCTATGGTTACTCCATGGTCATTTGATTCTTTGTAAATTGTCTGTGTCCTTTTCCTAGTTTTAAACTATTAAGTCACTTGCACCCACATGCTCAAATATTCGATGAGTTCATGGTACAACTTCCTTTATGCAGGCTTATATAGGCATAACATCATCCATGAAGACAAATCCCATGTGATTTTGAACTCATGTTGACAATTAGTGCACACTTTTACTGATAATTTCCCTCACTTTGTTGTGTTTGTACTTCTATTTTGGTGAGTTTCCTCAATTTTTGTCTTTTGCACATTTTTGCTTCCATAAATGTCTCTTTCACATTCTCAGCTATCATTTTGACATGATTTTACTTTAATTAGTTTCATTTTCATGTTATGTTTTCTTTGGCATATATCACTTTTAAGGTTATTCACAGTTTTTAAGTGTCGTCTTATGTTTTCCTCATGTCGCAAGTGTTGTTTCTATGTTTTCATTTTTGCATGTGTCAAAAATTTGTACATCACCAAAGTTAGTTTTGGCACACACTTCTACATCGAATGGTCTTACATATCATTAGAATATGTGCTAGAGATATTCTTACAAATCATCACACATTTTGGTCACAGTCGTCACGTTTGTCACAACTTGTGTTCTAATTGTTCTAATGTGTTGTTTCAACTTGTAGAATTATGGTGTAGATTTGCAATTGATCATGAATTTTTAATCAAAATCACAATACACAAACCTACTCTACTAGTCAGTGGAAGTTAATTCACCATTTACAACAAAAATATCAAACATGCTATAAGAAATAACACACATGTACACAATATTTTTCCTGGGGAAAGCAATTTGCTAAAAACCCCAGTGTCTGCTTGCATTAATCTAATCAATAGAGATTTATTACAATTTCTATGCTCAATTGAGCATAACCTTCAAATGCACGACCTATCTCTCTTCTAAATAAGAAGCTCTGAACAAGAATTAGTCAATTTATGCCTCTGCTTGAACCCCTATTTCCTTGTGTAATTTCTTGAGAAATTAGGCCCTTATTAGTTAGGAATTTCTCCAAAATGGATTGTGCAATTCCCAAGGTTGATCATCTGAATGCATGCAACACTCATACACTCAATACTAGTTTACAATTGATGTTACACTACCTTGGAATCTCCACCACAACTGGGGAACTTGAATTATCTACACAAACTAGCTATTTTGGGTTGATTGATCAATTAATTGGATAATCATTAAGTTTGACTAAAGTCCCATCGCACCACTGGCCTTCCACTAGTTCCTCCAACAGTTGGAACTAGTTTAAATGAAAACAACTTGAGATAATTGACCTTAATTTCTAAAATTTAGCCATCACACATGCTTAACAGAAATCTAACTCCTCCAACTTGAATTTACTGAGTAAACTAGGTGACACAAGCCATGTCACTCAAGTTAAGTACATCCAAGTTTTCTGCTAATGTCGAAATTCGAATTTTGTGAATTTAGTCAAGGAAAATCAAATTTAGAATTTCTTGTTGCATTTTTCAACAATCCCACTCAGCATGAAAGGGATTACCAACCACCCCTATCCTTCACCTGTAGAACTCAAACTTCCCTCTTGACAAGGCCTTTTTGTCAAAATGTCAACATCTTATTCCTTTTTTAGAATGTAGTGTAGAAACATTATTTGTCTCTACACAAAGTCCCATAAATGGTGATACTGGAGATCTATATGCTTCGACCGATCATGAAATATAGGATTCTCAAAGAGGTTGATGCAACTCTGATTATCATAGTAGATCACACTTGGATCCATCATTTGACCAAACAATTCAACAAGTATCTTTCTCATCTAGATCACTTCACGTGTTGCTTGACTTGCATGCATGTATTTTGCTTCTATCGAGCTGAGTGCCACAGATCTTTGCTTCCCATTGTACTAGGAAATAATTGTGGACCCAACACTGAAAATTCCACCTAATGTACTCTTTCAATTTGATGGACTCCCAACCCAATTTGCATCTATGAATACACACAACTTCACTCCCTCTATCTATCTATGCCATAGTCCATGTTATAACCCTATTTTCCACCCCATTATAGTGAGAGAAACCCAATATCAACTTACCTCAGTTGTTTGGCTAAATTGCATCCTTTTTCAAATTTTCTTTAACTTCTGTGAGGTTTATCCCATGATAAAAGGGTGGAATTACATGATTGAGAAATTTCTCATAATTAATTTGCCAAAATATTATAATTACGAGATAATAGTTATTTCATAATTTAGATAATTGAGAAAAATCTCATAATTGTGAAAAAGGTTTCTAGAGTTTTCCATTCCCAAGGAGATCAAATTGACCCACTTGTGTATGAGTTGGATAGGTTATTATTATAGAATTTTCCTAACTTCTCAAGCCCCTAAGTGTCTAGATACATTCTCCCAAAGGATAGAGTCAACCTTTATAATCTCACCAAGAGGAAAGGGGGTTAGAAGGAAGTATCCAAACTATACCAGAGAGATCTATTGTATTGGAAGATGAGACCATACTACAAGATTTACGAGATGATCTCCTTTGTTGGAAGGTATATTGATGTACTTTCACTTATATTGTTAATAAAAATATATTTTCCTTCCTCTTATATCAGTTTTCAAATAATTTATATGTGTGATTTCTAGATGTTTTGGGTTTCAGATGATCTTCTGCTAAAGATCGCTTGTCATCTCTGTTTGTTTTTGTTTGTGTGAAGGCATTGAATCAAGATTGGATGAAAGAGATCACTTTATTGGAGCACAGGGATTTTGCATCAGGACCAAAACTCTTCACCAACCTACGAGGAGGCAAGGTACTTGGTCCTTCTTTGTAGCATTAGAAATTTCATCGAAAATGCATGTTTTTCCATATGGATTGGTGATTATTATTAGATTGTCTTAGCCATTCTTTTTTATTTTCTGGTGATCTCAATTGGGAATGATATCACAGAGAAATAGCTCCTTGCATAATTAAATGCAACAAAATTCGTGCTTTCAATGAGAGGTTATTTCTTTTGCCCTCTTTGTCTTTACATCTCTTCTCTTCTACTTTAGATTTAGTTTTCTTTTCTCTCCCATTGCATTCTCTATGTTTTTTTGGATTCATTTTGATGTCCATTGGTTTTTCTTGCTTTAGATTTGAGTTGATATTAAATTTGGAGATTTTGTTGATGTTTTATTTAGAAAATAATAGGTCGCAAATGTTTTATCAATTTCTGCAAATTTTTATACATAATTTGATAAAAATAACCATATATATTGATTCATCTAAGATGTCTAACCCAAAACAAAAACAAAAAAATCACTGAAAACAGACTCTGTATGAGGAAGTTATGGCCAATTAAAGATCGACTAGTTTGTTTTACTTCCACCCTCACGCGTGGTTGTTTTTTATGTTCGTTTCTGTTCTTTTCTATACATATTCAGTAAAAATAACTACATATATTTAATCCTCTTGAATTTTTTCCTAAAAAAAAGAAAATAGAAAAAAAAAACCACCTGAAATGGAGACCGTATGAGGAATATATAGCTGATTGAAAAATCAACCTATTTTTTGTCTATTTTTCCCAATTTTTGGGTTTTCTTTCAACTTATTTGCTTGATTTTTTAGGTGTTTTTTTTGCAAAACTTGTTGCTATTTGTTGGATCTGTTTGTTATTGTTTCTTTCAATTGTGAAACATATCATATCTGATCATACTCTTGTTGGTTTGTGTTGGATCCTTGCTTTGGTGCTACTCTAACGTTTTCCTTGGAAGTTTGGTGTGCTTTGGTTGGGGCTATTGTCCTCATCTTGGGATCCATTTTTTTAGATTTGTTTAGTTGATCAAGTAATAGCTAAGATATTATTTTTATTTGAATTATGTCTTTGTTTGGATTTTTTCACTTGTTTCTAAGTGATCTCTTTCTTCTTTTGTTTTTTTTTGTCACAATTGGTGGTGTTGTGATTGCCTATAAAGTTGTCATTTAGAAAAGTTAATTTGAGTGGATTTTTTATTTCTTTCTATCACTTTCCTTTGATCTTTTTTATGCCTTCCTACCTCTATGGTTTGGTTTTGACCTTTGTAGAACATTATGCTTAGTTGAGGCATTGTCCTACATCCCTAGCCTATTGACATTGCCTTCCTTCTTCCACTTTTGGCTCTCGGTTTGATCGCTTTGAGTGTGTTTGTTTGTTAGGATTTGTTTTCCTAGATTTGACGCTTTTGTATTGATTTTCATTCTTGCTTGGGAATTGTTCTTTGGTGCCTTCTAGGTTAATGTGGTTTTCCTTTTTGGTTCATCTATCTAAAAAAAAAAAAATTGGGATAATTTGCATATTAGAATTTGGTGATAGGTGCATTACAATAGGCATTGGGGTGTTGTGTGGAAAATCTCTTACTATCCTGTAGTTAGAATTAATCAAACTAAAAAGATAATTTTCATATAGTTGCATCAGGGTTATTAACAAACAGTCATTCACACCATTTCATTTCACGCTACAACCAAACTATGTAAATAACAACCACTTAAAATCAGTACGATAATTAAAATTAACTCTACTTTTCCTTTTCATTTTTACTAATAGCACACCAACACTAGCTTAGGCTAGGGTCTTGGAGATAGGAGTCTGACTTAATTGCTCTAAGACTACAAAACACACTTAGCATCTTGTGGTAGGGAGTTAAATCCATTTGTAGTGGTGAGTATAGGAATCCCTTCTAACAAGAGGATTAAGCATGAGGACACACTTGAGTTAGGCAGGCTGACATGGCCCATTTCTCTTAGTTTCAGGTGGCACGATATAGAAAAATTTACATACATACAAATGGTGTTATTAGCTTTTTATGTAGCACTCGGGGACCACTTGGGAGGAAAATCTTGAGGGGGTTTCAGTTTTCACCCTCTGAGTTAAGTTTTCTGCCTTGCGTGTGGATTTGTCCTATGACTATCCTGTTAGGTCATGTTATTGTCAGTGGTGACCATAGTGGCCTATCTTTTAGGGATCATACACAAATGTAGGGTCAAGGTCATATTTTTTGTACCTAGGGTAGATATTAGTGATACTCTCCTAGTCCTCTCAGATGGAGCCCCATTTCAAATAAGGGTGCTTGCACTGAGTTCGTAGCTAAAAGGGATGGGAAGCAGACTGCTAGTATAACTATTCCATCACAAACTTCTTTGTGTTTTGGTTTGCGTGTCATATATTTTAGGATGTTTCTAGTCTATGTTGTTTGGTCCGAGTCAATAATTTTGGCCTTAGGGTGTTTGGACTAACATAATTGTATTAAATTATAATTTTTCACCATGGCTGAATTTATTCACTATCATTCACGTCGTCTTCACGGTTTTCCTCCTAAATGAGGTCAACTATCTAACCCTGCATGTAGAGTTCCTATTAGTACTCAAGACCCTGACTCACCCATAGTTGTGGAGTCTATACCTTGTCCTTCTAGTAGTGATCTCATTTCTATTGAAACCATGGTGGATGGTTTTGTTGCTCCTACCAATCCAACTTTGACCGATCCACCAAGATCTGAGTTATTGTGGCTGAACCCTTACAGTTCTACATTGACTTTTACTTTTGTATCTTTTTCAATTGTCTACCATATGGTGGAGTCTGAAACCTCGTTACCTTCTCCATCAGCAATGTTAGCTTCCATGTCATCATTTTCACCTCTGGCCATACCTATGCCTCCGTCTACGCCTCTCACATCTTCTTGGGGCATTCCACCTGTTTCCTATATAACTCCTATGAATTTCCCTCATGTTTCTATGCCTACTACATATTTTACGCTAACCATAGGTGTTAATCCGAGTCATCCAATAGGGTCAAGATTTATTTCTCCTTCCTTCACTCAACCCACTATTCTTGTCCCTTAGTTATGTATAGTTTCTTCAAGAAATCCATGGGGGGGTCACCAGCTGTTCCTAGTCAATATGGGGTAAATGTTGCTTCTAATATGTCACAATCTTAGTAAATTTATCTCTTTGGAGGGACACCACATACCGATACCTTTCCTAGGGGGGCTATTTTACCTAGGGGAAACCCCACTACCAGTACCATCACCCAAATAGGTTATCCTCCTTATGTCGGTCCTACTATTTAGAGTGGTCTTTATTTTACTCTTAGGTACAAACCCATGAGCATCCATACCCTTAGGGGTACGTTTCTCTCTGGGGGCACATACCCTGGGGGGGAGCATCCATTTACTAGCCATTTTGGCCCACAATAGGCTTATGCTAGGGCGAACCCTTTCCTTCACTAACAAGTGAGTCATTCTACTCCTTATATGGGGGGACCGCAAGGTTGGTCACTAGCTTCTCCTACTTATGATACATTTAGCCAACTCCATAATCCATTCTTATCCTGTCTTGATTTACTGGATTTAGAAAAGTTGAATAATGACCCCATCTGACATCATCCCTAATGGCCATCCATGCCCACCTAATTTCCATCTAATATTCCCAAGTTTGAAGGGAAGCCTGCGGAGAATCCATCCACCCATATTACAACCTATCACTTATGGTGTTCTTAAAATTATTTGGAATATGATTCTATTAAACTTCTCTTGTTCCAATGTACATTAACTAGGGATTCTACCAAATGGTATATTGAGTTAGATATCGCATCCTACAATGATTTTTCCTTTGTAGTTCAAACCTTCTTAACACTCTTCTAGTTTCCTAATCATAATGATATTGACTAGGATCCCTTGTCAAAGTTAAAACAAGATGATGCCACATTAATTTATGATCACGTTCATGAGTTGTGTCGTTGCAAGAGCGTAGTGAGAACCAATTTACTTGATGAAATATTACGTAAGTGGTTCATTCGCTCTCTCCAACCCCGTATTTCTGAGGTTGTGTCCATGTTTCAAGCCATTATCGAAGAGAAAGCCATTTTATCTACCCAACAATTGGATCTTATCTATTCACAATTTGATACACTAGACGAAGTTTTTTCTAATGCCCCCTAGGCCTTCTAATTACCCTCCTAAACCTCCTTGAGGCCCACATGTCGATAGGGTGATTGGGTCTATTTCTGATTCAATGAGCGAACTTACAACCGAGCTTGCGAAATCTATTTTTACATCTTAAGCCCCAACAAGTGCATCTAGCTTTGCTAAAGCACCCTCTCCTGAGCAATTCATCGATGTTCTTGTGGTGAAATCCACTCAATCAAAAAACAACCAACAATCTGGTGGTAAGAAAAACAATAAGAATAAACAAAAGAAACCAAACTGCTCAGGAACCCCAAACCAACCCTTAAAGTCACGGAGGGGGTACTAGTGAACATCGTCAAAAAATGAAATTCCCTTGCAAAATCTAGTAATGCGACCACCTCACTCATGAGTGCCCTCATATAGATGAAGTCCATAGGCTTGTTTCACTACCATCTACTCAACAACCTATTGTTTTGACTCATCCATACCATTCACAACCTCAGAAATAGATTGTTTCTCAACCTCCTCTGCTGCTGGAAGGGGGCACCGAAGGGTCATTTTCTCATTCCACCAATAATTCATCCATCCTTATGTGCAAATAAGAAATGAATGTGGCTACACGAGCCAAATCATATGATGTTCATGAGTCGAGTTCTTCTAATGACTTACCCACTCCACCTACTTCCACTAGATATCTCACGTTAGATAAGCCTTGGGAACTAGTTTATCTCCCCCGCAAGGATGTCATTCAGAATAAAACACACAATCCCTCTACCCGAGCTGCTCCACATTACAGTATTTTTGAATACCTTGCTCAGGTTCCTTGTGCCATGTCTTCCCTAGAGGTTTTAAAATTTTTTCCTTAACAACAAGGCTTTATTGTTTGTGATTGGTGGAGTGGATCTATCTAACTCAAGTCTCATTGTGTTCAATGTTAACAAGACTTCTCCTTGACTTTCCCAACAAATTATTTTTTAGATTACCATGCATGTCTTCCATTGGAATATTCATTGCACTTTGGTGGATGAAGGCTCTTCCACTTGTGTCATGTCAGCATCATGCTGGACGGCTCTTGGTTCTCCAACACTCGCCACGTCCAACACTACCCTTCAAACCTTTAATGGAAACAACTTTGTACCTAAGGGGGTTATTCCAAAGTTTTCCATTGAGTTAGGGGGAAAAATGTATATGTTGATGTTAGAGTTGTCAATGCTCCTTTGGATTATAACCTCCTCCTTACTCGAAGTTGGTTCTATCCCATGACCGCATTTTTCTTGTCTATATTCCATGTACTTTTCTTTCCTCACAAAGGCAAGATTGTTACCATTGACCAACTTGAATATTTTGTGTCTTCGACCCAAATTTCCATTATAGAGAATTGAGTACCACTTGTGGGAGATAACCATAGTCAATTTGAAAGTGTTGGTGTGGGACTATTTAAAATTTCAGCCCTTATGGGATCCTTTCCTCAATTACCACTACCCGAAATTCATTCATCTTCTTCTAAAGATCCTATGCATATGATATCTTCTAACACCTATGGACCCCATAGACCTCTTGATCCTTGGGTTGTGTCACCGGATTCTATGGATGTTTATCAAGCTAGTGAGCATCCTCATACACCTTTAGTGGAAGATATTGCCTCCTTGGAAGTCTCTCAATTCTTGTCAATATCAACAAACTTCCCTCACCACCTATCAACGAGCATCTTGTACCTCCATTAAGTCTTAATTCTCCCTTATGTCTTTGAGTTAGTTTAGAAAATGAGACTATATTAGATTATCCCTAGCATGGTCGACCTTTCAACATTGGGAAATTTGACTTCCTTTGGCATGGCCCCACATTAGTGAGCCATATGGTACCCTTACCCATCATGAGTTTGTGTATAGAAACCCTTGCCCTGTGCCCAGCTATGGGCACACTTTGATGTGACCTATTAGACTATGTTTTGCTTGTACATATTATACATAGGAGTGTTACAATTTATCTCTTATTGGTTTGGTTTATGACGCAAGTATTTTTCATACCTTATTTATGCCAAAAATCCAAAAAAATTATAAAATTCAAAAAACCAAAAATAAATGATTGTATTTTACCTTATCCATGTTTTATTTTTTTCATGATGTGATTTAACCATGGGTCTAGTCTTTCTAGATAGTTTTTAAAAGAAATAGTGGTGTCTTATTGTGACATCCATTGGACCTTAGTTATGTTTCCTTAAACCTGGCATATAAGGGTAGGTCACATATCGCCATCTCCGATGCGTTATTGATTGTTAGTGCCATCACTATGTGTTAGGTCCCACCGTGTCAAATTATGGAGTTACCCACTTTTTTCTATGCATGTCGTAGATTGGCAGTAGATCTTACCTATAAATGAATGCCCTAGTTTAGCATCTTTATTCCATATTTCCGTCCATGTAGTCATTTTTCATTTTTGGAATCCCTCGCCCACCATGACCTAGAATTTGAGCATATTGTCCTCTTCTTCATCATATTTATGGCCATATACTAGGAGGATCCCATGCTTTAACCATTGCGATTTTCACTCTTTATCAACCTATTTTTGCATGATGAGCCTTGGTTTCTTCATTCCATCATTCATCATTTTCCTGTCCTATCATTCACTTTCACTTGGCGTTTTACCCTTTCTTGGAGGAACCGCTGCGATGAGTGGTCCTGTTAGCCAACCTCTTGTCCTCTTTATGTCATGACCAGTTCCATTATTATTGGAACCATTCATTATCCCTTATACCACTCATTCCTCGAGGATGAGTTTTCTTTAAGCTCTCTCAGACTCCTTAAAATTAAAAAATATTGTCTAGCAAACTTGTCTCCTTCACGCTCATAAAAGTACTTGAAGGACCGTCTACCCATTATAAGTTTAACCCTTTTCTAGACTGGGATGGACTAATTACAAAAAAGGATTACCCTAGTCTAATGTGGCTAGGAGGTTCTCCCTTTTATACTTTTATCTCTTTTTTAGGATTAGGGGACAACTTTAAGAAAAAGGAACTTATAAAAATAGAAGGGAGGTAGCATTTATTTCTATTAGCCATTAAATGAAGGCATACTTTGTGTCACCCTTGAACATAACACTTGTCTATTTCATTGTCTTATAGTTGGGTTTTATCTTTCCTAGCAGCCGTACCATCCATATGAGTCTCTTTAATCCTCCAGTTGGTTACTCTTCCAGTCATATGGAGCATGCCTTTGTGCCTCTTGCATCATTACATGATATCACATGATGCTCATCAGTCATGCAACTAAGTCACTTTTGTGTCATGCCACTATGTGTTCAAGGGAAGTCTCAGCCTATGTCGGCCATTTGCAATAACCTGTTGACCTTTTTGAGTCGACCATCCCTATGTCAATTGTACTTCATCGCTTAATGAATTCATCGATACATCACATCATCCTGGTATGTTCCATGTCGATTGATGGAAGATACATCAAGGCCCTCATTTGATGGATCTTCTCCTATTGACTGCATCTCATTATCGATGAGCTTGATCCAGGAACTAATAGTACCTTAGAGCTTGCAAACCTTAATAGCAGGTTTCCTCATGATCGACAGTGGGTTTAAATCATTGGCTCCTGATTAATCAAGTTCACTAGTGTTTGATGTCAGCTCATTTATTCACACTTGGTGAACTGTACTAGGTACCTTGGGTACCATTTTCCTCATTGGTGGATTTCCTCATGTTTGTTACTAGTTTAACTCATTGGCTAGTAATCAGGAGGTTTCTACCATGTTCGACATAAGCTCACATATTCGCATGATGTAGATTCATACCATCAGGGTTATGTCGAAGACCCTAGCTTAGGGACATCTCAATCTTATATGACAACCATCCTAGGCTACGTTGGAGTTATGTATCATTCGTGTACTTTGGGACTATCTTGAGACACTCCTTTGTCTGTTATGCGTCCATATTCTTACTAATGTATAATCTAACATAGATCCACATTGTATTTGCTTGTAGTTATGGTATATTTATCAAGTTAGGTGGATGCACTGTGTATATCTATCATGTCCATGTTCTATCATTTCATGTCATGGATTAGCAGTTTATTTTATGGCGGCCATGTTCAACATATTGTTTTGACCAAGCATGGGTATACCTACCTCGAGGATGTTATCAATAGAGTTGAGACTTTAGTACTTGAGTTCCTCTGATCTATCTTTGTAGTCTTGGCTCCTTGATCCAATTTTGATATTTGATATTATTGTAATGCATTTTGGCCTTTAGTTTGTCTTTTGACCTCATGCATTAGAGAGACTCTGTTATAACCCTATTTTCCACACCATTATAGTGAGATTTATAGTGGAAAATGCATCCCTTTTCACCTTTTCTTTTACTTATGTGAGATTTATCCCATGATAAAAGGGTGGAATTACATGATTGAGCCATTTATCATAATTAATTTTCCAAAATATTATAATTATGAGATAATAATTATTTCATAATTGAGATAATTGATAAAAAGCTCATAATTTTGAAAAAGGTTTTGATATTTTCCATCCCTAAGGAGATCAACTTGACCCACTTGTGTATGAATTGGTTAGGTGTCCATTATTGTAGACATTTCCAACCTTCTCAAGCCCCTAGGTGTCCATATATATTAGCCCAAAGGATATAATGAGCCTTTATAATCTCACCAAGAGGAAAGGGGGTTAGGAGGAAGTATCCAAACTATAGCGCAAGTGCTATGTTGTATTGGGAGAGGAGACCATATTAAAATCTTGAGGAGAGGATCTCCTTTGCTAGAAGGTATATTGATTTACATTCACTTATATGGCTAATAAAAATCTATGTTCGTTTCCCTCACATCAATTTTACAGTAATTTATATGTGCAATTTCTAGATGTTTTGAGTTGGCAATCTTCTGCAAAAAATCACTTGTCATCTATCTTTGGTTGTGTTTGTGTTCAGGCTTTGGATCAGGAGTGGATGAAATAGATTGCTTGATTGGATCACATGGATTTTTCATCAGGCCCAAAACCCTTCACTAACCTGCAAGGAGGCAAGGTACTTGCTCATACTTTGTAGCATTAGAAATTGCATTGAAACTGCATGTTTGGCCATATGGATAGAGTATTATTATTAGATTCTTTTACCCATTCTTTTTTGTTGTCTAGTGATCTCAATTGAGCATGATATCATAGAAAAATAGATCCTTGCATGTAAATTTCATTACAACAATCCAAACTAGGTAGTTCCTCTGAGATACTGTAAAACATGCTTGGCTACCGTCCAAAATAATTTGGTTTGCCTAACCATATCTCGGATTAGCTGGTTGACTGCATAACACATATCTAGTCATGTGTTCACAAGATACATGAGTGAACCCACTAGCTATCAATAAATGGTAGTATCCACTTCTTCACCTGAAGTGGCATCCTCCTTCCTCTAGTTGATCGCTATATGTGTCTCCATGGGTTTACAACTCTCCATGCGACACTTTTGTAGTATCTCATTTGCATACTTTCCTTGAGAGAAGAAAAGTTTCCCATTTCCTTGCCACACTTCCAAACCAAAGAATTAGTGCATAAGACCCATGTCCTTCATTTCAAATTCCCTTGCAAGGTCCTCCTTGCAAGATCTTCTCAGTTGCTCATCACCATTTAAAATCAAATTATCAACATATAAGACAATAATAAGAAATTTACCTTCTACCAAGATGTGATAGAGGTTTTCTTCACTTCTGGTGAAGCCCAAACTGGTGAAATAGCTATCAATCATAGTGTACCAAGTGCAGGGTGTTTGTTTGAGACTGTACAATGCTCACTTGATTTTTCACACATGATATTCTCAATCAAATGTCTTAAAATATTTTGGTTTCTCGATGTACACCTCCTACTCAATAAATCCATTGAGAAATGTTGTTTTCAAATCTATCTGGTGGATCTTCCACCCCATCTGAGCAACCAGTGCAAGAATAGATCTAATAGATGAGTACCTTGCTACAAGATCAAAGGTCTCCTCATAGTCAATTCCCTCAACTTGAGAGTACCCCTTGGCCACATATTTGTCCTTATA
Organism: Pinus taeda; assembly: GCA_000404065.3. NCBI lineage: Eukaryota > Viridiplantae > Streptophyta > Pinopsida > Pinales > Pinaceae > Pinus > Pinus taeda. Next base: position 33,389 of record APFE030833557.1, read on the forward strand.
CTTCTCTATGCTTCCATCTACTACCTTCTTCACCTTGAAGATCCTTCTAAAACCCATTACTAATTTATCTATTGGTCTTGGGACCACTTCTCAAACATTGTTCTTTACAATGGATTTGTATTCCTCCACCATTGCATCAACCCATACAGGTTTCTCTACTAATTCCTCAAAACAGGATGGATCAGTCTCTACAAGTTCAGTTATTAGAGCCATGTAGCTAGTGTACTAATCAGGTGACCTTCTCTACCTACATTGATTTGAAGGAGCACCCACATTATCCCTCACATCCTGAACAAGTATCTCAGCTTCTGTGAGTATTTTTCTTACATATCTAGATGGTTCTAGTTGAGTGGATGTCTCCACTCTCTGCTCAAGTTTTGGTTTCTACACAACTTCTTGAGGTTCCTCCTTTGGAGCTAAAATCTCCTCTTCTGGTTGGATCTAAATTTCCCTCTCAAGGGAGAACCACATCACTTTCTCCTCATCAAATTTTACATCCCTTCGTACAACTGTCATTCTGAGGGATGGCAAGTAAAAATGGTAGTTATGGGGAGTTTATGTGTAACCCAAAAATACCCTCAATTTTATGGTCAGTTCAATCTTCTTCCTTGATTATTTGGAGACATGGTAGTAAACAGAGGCTCCAAAAATACAAAAGTGCAACGCATCTGACGTCCTCCTCGAGAAAGCCTCCTCTAGTGTAATCATGCCTAGAATCTGATGACGACTTCGTTTTTCAAATAGACTGTTGCATTGCATGCCTCATCCCACAAATGAAAAGGTAGGCCTTGGTCATGCAACATCACCCTTGCTGCTCCCATAATGCTACAGTTCTGTCTGTCAGCCACCTCATTCTATTGTAGGTTGTGGGGTGCTATCAATTCTCATCGAATGCCTTCTTTCACACATAAATTTTTGAATTCATTTGATTCGTACTCATCTCCATTATCACTCTTGAGAGCCTTAACCTTATTTCTAGTTTCTTTCTGAACTAGTGCCTTGAATTCTATGAACTTAGAGAATGTCTCATATTTCTTCTGCATGAAGAAGTTCCAACAGTTACATGAGAATTCATCAATAAAAATGACAAAGAAAAAAATTCCTGACAGTGGACACTATCAAGAAAGGTCCATAGACATTAGATTGGATCCTTGTAAGGACGAAATGTTCTTTTCTATCCCAATCATGGAAAGTGGATTTTGTGTACTTCTCCAAGGTACATCCTTTTCCTACATCTTGTTGCTGAAGTGCTCCTTTGGGGAGGCATGTGGTTATTTTCCACATAATCTTTAGGGCACCATGATGCAAACGGTCAAGTCTTATGTGCCAAAATTCAGTGATATCATGGCTCTTCACCTTCTACACCTTTGTGCTTAATGCATTGGAGTCTTCCACGTTTAGCTTATATAGGTTCTTCACATGAAACCTGATCTACTTCACTTGTCCCATGGCTATGTGTCTCAAGAATTCCTTTCCTTTACTAAAGATCATATCATAACCACAGTTCCAAAACTATAACATACATGAGGCTTTTCTTTAGACCTTGAACTAATATGACATCCTTGAGCCTAAGAGGCGAGCCTGACTCCCTCTAAAGGATGACTGTACCAACCTCTATCACGTTGTACCTTTCGTTGTCCCCTAGATAAATGTGCATTTGTAGGTATTTCTCCTCCATATCACTAGAAATATCTCTACACCTTGTACCTGAGTCCAAGTACCACACACTTCCCATCACTGTGTTGGACATGCATGCAATAATGGTAAAGTCAAGCTCAAACTATGAAACCAAGGCTTCAACTTCTACCCCTCCTGAGGTCATCTTTCTTGCACTTTTGTGTGGACACTTCATGGCATAGTGCCCGAATTCATGACTATGGAAGCATTTAATTTTGGACAAATCTTTCTTCTTTCCCACTTGGCTGGATTCTGGTTTGGATTTGAGATTTGTTCCCTTTTCTCTTGTTTCCCTTTCCATCCAATGAAAAGTTTTCTTCATCCTTTCCCTTAAATGAAGTCCCATTTCTAGTATTCCACCTCAGTTCCTCCTATACCAAATCAAACCATAAGCATTCACAATTTGGTAGTTTCTCCCTCTTGTTCATTGAATCTTAATAGCTATGGTAGCTCTTGTGAAGGCCTACAAGGACTAGGATTACCATGTCATCTTATGGAACATTAACACTAACCCCACCAATTTGATGACAACATTGTGTGAAATTTCTCAGATACTATGAAATAATTTCATTATTTTACATCTTGATACGTTGAAGTTTATCCTAGAGTGCCAACTTCCTATGGTCACTACTATTCTAAAATAATTTTGTCAGTGTTTTCCACATTGTGAACGAAGTTTCTTTTCCATGGATATTTGAGATAATGTGATCCCATACTCCCTCCAATATTATTCTCCATATGTTGGCTACATCTTTCTTCCACTGCGCAAGGTTTTTTGCCTCAAATTATTTTGGTTTTGCAACAACTGTCTTGATGTATTCTAGTAATTCATTGTCATCCAATACTGCCTCCATGCAATGAAATTATATTTTCCTTCCAATGCATATTATAGCCTCAATCCATTGAAGTCCATATTCTCAGCTCTGAAGAGATCCCGCTAAACTAAAATCAAAATTTGAACCTTGTGAGAAACAACTTCAAAATTTCTATTCTAATGTGAACCCTGTTTTGACACCATGTAGAAATTATGGTGTAGATTTTCAAGTGCTCATGAAGTTTTAATCAAAATCACAAGACACAAACCTACTCTAGGACTCTATGGAAATTAATTCACAATTAAAACAAGAATATCATACATGAAATAAGAAATAACACACATGCACACAATATATTTCTTGGGGAAAGAAATCTTCTAAAAACCCTAAGGCTTGCTTTCATTAACCCGATGAATAAAGATGTACTATTACAATTTCTTTCCTCAACTGAGCATAACCTATCTTTCTACTCACTAAGAAGCTCTAACCTAGACTTATTTAATTTTTTCCTCTTCTTGAGAACATATTTCCCTGAGCAATTCCTTCAGGAATTAGTCCCCTATTAGTTATGAATTTCTCCAAAATGGATTGCGCAATTCCTAGGGTTGATCATTTGATTTCATGCAACACCTGTACAATTAAGACTTGTATAAAACTGATATTACACTTCCTTGGAATCTCCACCATAGCTGGGGAACTCGAATTCTCTGCATGCACTAGCTATTTTAGGTTGATTAATAAATTAACTGGATGATAACTGAGTTTCACTGAAGTCCATTGCACACCTGACCTTCCACTAGTTCCTCCAATAGTTGGAACTAGTTTAACATAAAGCAAATTGAGATAACTCACCTTGATTGCTATAAATTAGCAACCACACATGCTTAACTAAAGTATAACTCCTCCAACTTGAATTTATTGAGTAAACTAGGTGATACAATCCATCTCACACAAGCTAACTACATCCAAGTTGTCTAGTAATGTGGAAATTTAAATTTTCTCAATTTAATCAAGGTAAAATCAAATTGAGAATTTTTTGTTGCATTTTCAACATAACTATCACATTTAGAAATAGGTGTCATTTTGTTGTAATTTCAAGGTGTGACTAATGTTCACGAGGCCTACACATCCCGTTGGATTATATCAATGAAATTTATGGGTGTGATGCATGCTTCAGTCATGTTAGGATGCGTTTCTTTCTCCTACTCTACTAGTACCACACTTAGCCATTTTGGGAGCCCTTCTTGGCCCTTCAACCCTCTTACTAGGTGATGAGTGTAGCTTATTCATAAGCCTCATTGACATATCTTCCCCTACATACTTGTGCAATAAGTATTTTCTAAGGAATCCTCCCTCTCACAATGCATTAGTACTTCCTAAGGATGAATCCCCTAGCCTCACACTACCTCCCTCAAGGAAAGAATGCATTCCAGATGAACAAGTAGCCACTGTTCAAGATAAATGCACACTTCCAATATTAAGTGCACTTCAAAACAAAAAAAAACACTTAGAGACAACAAATCTCACTTCAAAACATTGAAGCGCATTTCAAACACTCAATGAAAAAGTGCACTTCAAAAGAACATGGACCTTCTCTACTCTAAAAAGCACACTTTGGACAAACAAGGACCTTCTTACATTCAAAAGTTCACTCTAAGAGTTTGAACGCACTACATAACAATGAGAACATATTGGGAATATGTGTGCACTCCTTCGACTTGAAGAAATATGCCCTCCTTGAGCACATGACACACTCATGAAGCATTAACCTTCATTAATCTCTTAGAGTGCGTGGCGCACTCACAAATCACGAGCCTTAGAGAACATGGTGTAATCATGAAGCACAAAGATTCAACCTTTTTTTAGAGCACATGGTGAAATCACAAATCACAAAGCCTCCATTTGAGCAAACTCCTTTGACACAAAGAACTACGCTCTCTTTAAGTGCATGAGAACACCTAAAGGCTTGATTGTTTCTCCTTCATCTATGTGGCATGTGCCCTTGTGTCATCCTTGACCTCCTGAGTGCATGAGCAAACCTTGAAGGCCTAAAGGCCTGAAACCTCACTCCTTCATCTCTTCAAAGTTATCCCTTGCACCTTCTTAGTCTCTTTGAGTGCATGAGTGCAACTTGAAGGCCTGAAGCCTCACCCCTTCGTCTCTTCGGAGAGTGCCCTTGCACCCTTGGTATTATCTCTCTCTTTCTTGAGCAAACAAGCGTACCTTCAAGGTATCTTGTAATCCTTTACCTTTAAATTCCTTTAACACAATATAAATTACCAATGGAGCCTTCCTTAGTAGCTAACGATTTTAATTGCACCCTTCTAATCAAGCCTTCTTATTTTAATCCTCTCATAGCCCTATCATGAGTTGATCATTCCATGAACAAAGTAGTGATAGAATAAATGTTTTAAAAGTAATTTTTCCTTTCCATGAATGATATTCATTCAGAGGATTATTATCTCAGCTTGACGAGGAGATTCTCAACTAGATAGAAAGGAGATATAATAAAGAAACACCTACAAAGAAGATGAACAAAAAAAGGAACAATCATGAAGATATGAAGCAAATCATGGACAAAGACAAAAATAACATATTGCATGATGACTCAAAAGATTCCAATGGTGATCAAAGACCCTTTGGAGGGTGAATATAAGAAACAAATCATATCTCCCATGAAGATGAAGCATAGATTAGATGTATAATCAAGAATGTAAGATGAAGCAACACAGAAGACAACTTGGCATTACCACCTCATTATGAAGTCCATGTCATCATTGTCAAGTTGTAATTTGTACAAGTGTCCTAATAATGGTCAAAATGTGTCCATTTTTCATGCCACATCATTATGTGTAATGTATTGATGTATTCTCAAAAAGGGAAAAAAATAACGTGTGGAATTCCAAGAGTCATATGTGAAACACAAAGAGTTACACAGTCATATATGGACAAAGATTGTATAGAAGTCCAAAAGTCATTTCGAAGTTCAAGAGTTGTTTACAATTCCAAAGGACACATTAGGAGTTCAAGATTCATGAGGATATGAAAGGTCATTCCTCTTGTTATGAAAGCAACCCCATAACTCAAGCAAATGGATTTTGGAGGCTTAAGCTTTGGAGAGCTAGTGTTAGCTTCTCTACTTGGCATAAGAGAGAAAACTCTTCTTTGGAGAAGAAATAAGTGACTTAATGTTGCATTATTGGAACTAGTGTCTCATCATTGTAACTATGTATTGGATCTTTCACCTTATAATTGAAGCTCGATGAGCCAACACATTTTCATGCATGTATTGTGAATGCCTTAGGACTATTATTTGGATCTTTTCTATATATATCCTGTTCACATGTACTAAGGATATTAAACTATTTTTTTGTCCTTGGTACTTATCTTTTTGAAGGTGTTTTGTATGTGGTTTAACTATCATTTTTTCTAAGTGAACTATTTCGCTAAATAACTAACAAATATTTATTTTCTCATGTGTCTCTCTTAGGTTAGTACTATTACTTCCTTATAGAGGCTCACTTCTGTCTCCCACCTCGTGAAAGTATCCTTTTATACATTACAATTAGTGTTTCACAATTGCAACTTGCTTGTTCAAGGGTTATGTATATAATCTCTTATTTATTCGTTGAAGCCAAGGCAAACCTTACAGTTATGGTGGTCGAGTTGATACTCTAAAGGGGCTCCTACTCCACATAGTGTGAGGTTTAATTGGGACTTTACATCGGGGACAACCTTTGTATGTTGGCGGTAGCTATCACTGTCAACATTATTGTGCTAGAAGGAGGGCCATATGACAAGTTGTGGCCATTGAGTTTGTTTGAATCTCTTACCTTTAATGGCTCATCCTCAAATCATACTCCTAGGGTGTTTCTCTAATTTATCCAATGGTAAAATTTTAATCCCTGATGAGACTCTTTATGACTTATATCAATTGAAATTAGATGGTGAGGATGGAACATCCATAGCCAAGCACATTTCTGATCTTCTTAAGTTTTGTGAATATTATGAAATTGATAATGAAAATATTGCTTGTGTGTTTTTCTTCCTCACTCTTGAAGGTCATGTTAGTCGATGGTCTCACAGCCTACTGTATGCTTGTAAGATTTTGGTAGGCATGATTACTAAGATGTTTTCAAAAGGATTAATAAACTAATATTGTGAAATGATGGATCAATTGATTATTTTTATAGTAGATTCCTTCACTTATGTTGTGAGTTTCATGGGGAACATTTAGATTGGGATTTACTTAAAAGGATGTTTGAAAGCTTGGTTTGAATATATTTACATGGTGAGTATAAACTCCCTAATGTTTATATTCCCCCAACTTTTGTAAATTGTGAGAAACCTCTAATTCCAGAGGAGGAACCTATTATTCATTTGTTTCCTTTTCCAGTACCAATTTGGGTGCCTCCTGTTAATTTTTTCAACTAGGTTCAAATTCTACCTTGGACATATCATATGACCGAGATGATGATTTCATTAAATTCCTCTTTTCCAGAGGACCAAAATCGACCCGAAGACTACCCCATTTGGAGAAGAAAAAGTTGAGTTTTGAATTATTTTATTCATTCATGTATAATGGAATAGGTCAGCCCTAAGCATATGTGAAATTGGTTAGTTCGGCCTCAACCCCAAGTGAACCCTCATGAGATCCTATAAATAGAAGGGGCCTCAAGCTCATTTCAACACATTTTGGTCAAGCCATCTTTTACTCTTCTCTTTTTTCTTAGTTCGCACAGGTCTGTCAGATGAAGTTTTCGCAAAGGTCTAAATTCATAGGGGTGAAGCTCGCAAGGATATAGGGTTTTTTGTCTCTCGGACATAGCCACATAACTGGGATTTTGCATCCTTGGACACATGAAAATAGTGGCTAAGTGAGTGTCCAGGATGTCTCGGACTCTTGCACAAAGGCCTGAAGGGAGCGTCTCAGGTTTTAGAGGTAGATCAAGTAGTATTAGTCCCCGGAACTCGCACAAAGTGGTCATGAGAGCATCCAAGCAGTCTCGAATGCATGTACAGTAACTGGAGGAGAGTGTCTAGGTGGTTGGAGTAGATATGTGTGGGTTTGATTTTGACCCTCACATATAGTCTTCTTGAGAGCATTTGGGCAGATACAGATGCCCTCACATAGTGGCTGAGGGAGTGTCCATGGATTTTTAGACACACATACTCAGTCTCAATGAGAGCGTCCTCGATTTTGATCTAGGGTTTGTAGTTTCTTTCAGTTGGCTTCATTGATCTAGTGGATCGAGGGTTTTTCTCTATTATTATGTAGATCTATAGATTTGTAGATCTGTTCTATAAATCTCCCCTACAAGTTTATGTATTGGGCTCATTGTACTCTCTGTTGAAAACGTTTTATGATAATATAATAAAGAATAAGATTTGAAAGGGTTCCCCCCTTGTGGGCTTTCTCCCTAGTCTTGGACCAATCTTCTATCTCTCGTGGTTGTGTTTTTGTCTTCTTTTTCGTTGCATATATTGTTCTATCTTAAGTTACAATTTATAATTGGTTACATTGCTAATACTTGGATGCATTGTTAATGAAGAAGTAAATTGGGCTAAAGTAATTGATACAACATAGAAAAATATGAAAAATTAACATGGTATCAGAGCCTAGGTGCAGGGCAAGCCCAAAATAAGATGAGCATTGAATCTGTCATTATTAGAAAGAAGATTGCCTAGTCAAGATAAATATGTCTTCCTCTACCTTCAAGGAGCATGAAAATTTGGGTGATGGATCAAACTTTGTTGCATGCAAAGTTAGGTTGGAGATCATAGCTTAAAAAAATGATGTGCTAGAATACATTCAATGAAGGATGCGCGAGCCTCCAAAAAATGCTTTCGCTTCCCTTAGAAGTAGGTACAAGAAAGGTGAGTCCAAAGAAAAGAAAATTATAGATGATGGTTTACAAGATGATTCACTTGCATATGTTGGGAATTTAAGAAAGTCTAAAGTCATGTTGACAAGATAACTGACATGTATGGAATCAATAATTTGAATGAGATCATCACCTTGAAATATCAACTCAAGGAAACCAATATGAACAAAGGAAAAGTTCAATCCTACATTATGAGTATCTCTCGCCTTAGAGATCAATTCTAGAGAGTTGGAGAAAATGCGCCTAACAAGGAACTAGTGGTTGTGACTCTTAGAGGTCTCCCTCCTATTTTTTAAAGCTTCATTACTAAAATAAGAAACAACAATTTACTTCTGTCATTTGATGAAATTGTTGGGAAAATTACTCAAGAAGAATCTAGGACTATAGCAAGATGAAGGATTCAAAAGAATGAAGAGGGAGATCTTGTTGCATATATCACTCATGACAAAAAGAAGAAGGGAAAAGGAGGTCCATTAAGTTAGCCTCCTTCTCAAATACAAAAGGAAGGAATGAAAAATCTCTTTCTCATATTGAATGCTCTAATTTCCACAAGAAACGTTGTTATGACCAAGATTGTTGTGAGAAGAGAAAAATTCCACATTACAACGTTAGAAGCAACAATGATAATAAAAGAAGAAAATACAATAAAATAAATAACCACCATATAAGATATGAAAGAAGAAGAAAAAAATTCCTCTAGTGATAGTGAAGAAGATCATCCTCCTAAAAATAAGTCAAGAGCTCCCATGTATGAAAGTAATGTTGTAAATAAATTTGAACACATTCTTATTTCTTCCCTTACTAGTTCTTCTCCACTGGATTCATGGGATAGTTGGTTGGTTGATAGTGGGGCCACTAATCTTTTCTCTGGTTACAAGGAAGTCCTCTCTAATCTAGTAGATAGGGAGACTAGGCTAAAAATCATTCTTGGAGACAAATCCACTCATCCTGTGAAAGGTTTTGGGTCCATCAAATTTCAGTTGAATTATGGGGAATCAGTTATGTTGCATGATGTTATGTATGTTCTGGGATTAATGAATAACTTGGTATCTATATCCGCATTGGAAGATAAAGGCATGAGGGTTTCCTTCATGAAAGGAAAGTTTTTTACTTGGTCTGTTGATTCACCTATGAGAGATGCATTCACATTAGGATAGAGATTTGAAAAACAATATAGAGTCACTAGAAGGCCACTTCTATCATTGGTTCATAATACCAATCATCGGAGTGAGTTGTGGCACCACAAACTCGCTCATCTACACTATGATGCTCTTTCGAAATTTGAAGAAATTTGTGTCAGGTATTCTCAATGTTCAAACCCATCATGATAGATTTTGTACAGGTTGTGCGAGTGGAAAGAAAACAAGGGGACCATTCCCCTCTAGTGAGAACAAGATAGATGACATCCTCCATATCATTCATTCGGATATATGTGGTCTAATGCCTGTGCATTCCATTGGTGTTCATCTCTACTACATCACCTTTATCTAAAACTTCCTAAGAAAGACATGGATATACTACCTTAAGTAGAAGGATGAAGCCTTTGAAATGTTCAAGGAATTCAAAGCCTTGATCGAAAATCTAACATGAAAGAGAATCAAAGTATTGAGGTTCGATAATGGAGAGGAATACATGTCAAAGGAATTCATATCATTTTGCAAGATATAAGGGATAAAGAAAGAAACAATTGTGCTTTATACTCCTGAACATAATGACTTAGTTGAAAGAAAGAACTAGTTTATATTAGAAGCTTCCTATGCCATGCTCCATGATCAAAAGGTCCCAAAATTACTTTGGAAAGAAGCCACATCTGTTGTTGTATGTGTTCATAATATGGTGCCTCATCAAGTATTAGAAAGCAAGACCCCAGAAGAAATATTCATAGGTTTCAAGCCCGATATTATCCATCTTCATGTATTTGGATTCCCCATATATTTTCATGTGCCAAAGGACAAAAGAAACAAGTTGGAAGCTACAGGAAGAAAAGGTACGTTTTTGGGTTATTGTGAAAATTATAAAGCATATAGAATATATATTCTTGGTCAAAGGAAGGTCGAAATTATTAGGGACATAACATTTGATGAAGATGTAGCTCTTGGAAAAGCAAGAGGTCTTCCTCTGCCTCTCCTCCCAGGGAAGAGAATGATGAATGGGATATTCTAGATGGTTCTTCCATGCTCGAGTTTGAGACTGATGTTGTTGATAATCCTATGGAGCCTATGGATCCTTTAGATCCTCCTCCAATTGATCCTCCTACTAGGAAGAGACCACTTTAGCTCTGTGATACACTATAAAATGCTTAAATAAATGTTATGATTCATAGAACATTTAGAGAAAGGAAGAAACCATGTAGATATCAAGGATATGTTGTAGCCATGAGCACTATGATTCTAGCCAAACCGTCCTCATTTGAAGAAGTTGTAAAATAACAAGTTTGGAAGGACGATATGGCCAAGGAATATGAATCAATTGTGAAAAATGATGTATGGGATGTTGTGCCAAGGCTGAATGGAAAATATTTTGTGACTTCTAAGTGATTATTCAAGATCAAACATGGAATTGATGGCATCATTTCTAAATACAAAGAAATTTTTGTAGCTTGAGGATTCTCTCAAGAAGAGGGATAATATTATGATGACATATTTGCTCCTATGGCTCAATGATGGACTCTTGATCAAATGGATGTAAAGACCACATTCCTTCATTGAATGTTACAAGAAGAAGTATATGTTGAACAACCACAGGGATTTGAAGTGGAAGATCAAAAAATGCATGTTTGCAGGTTGAAGAAGGCATTGTATGGTTTGAAGCAATCTCCTTGAGCTTGGTATGCACACATTGACATTTATTTAATGAAGTTTGGATTCATAAGAAGCAATGTCAATCCCAACCTCTAGTTTAAGGTAGTCCAAGGTATGACATTTATTTTTGTTTTATACGTTGACGATCTATTCTTGACAGGTAGTAAGCCTATGATGATAAAGTGTAAGAGGGAGCTAGCCTTTGAATTCGAGATGAAGAAGCTTGGTATCATGCACTTTTTTATAGGCCTTGAGGTATGAAAATATCCTAGTGAGCTCTTCCTTTCATAAGTAAAATATGTTGTGAAGATTCGGGAAATATTTGGAATGAATGAATGCAAATCCATGGCTACACCAATGGAAATTAACTTCAAGAATTTATGTGGAGAAGTTGTAGGACCTAATTTGGAAAATTGATCCAAGTATAGACAAATAATTGGGGATCTGATGTTCCTAGTGAACACTCATCCAAATATGTGATATGTAGTAAAAACATTGAGTCAATTCATGAACAAGCCCCTCCTTGGACATTGGATCTCTCCCAAACATGTATTGAGATATTTTCATGGGTTGATCACACTTGGTCTAAGATATTATGCTGGAGATGTTCAATTTCATGGATACGTTGATGCTGAAAGGGTAGGAAATGCTATCGATAGAAATAGTACATCTGGATGTTCCTTTAGCTTTGGATATGCCATGATATCCTTGATGAGTAGGAAACAAAATTCTCTAGCATTGAGCACCACCGAATCAGAGTACATTGCTACTAGCATAGCTAGTTACGAAGCAGTTTGGTTGAGGAAGCTCTTTGGAGAGATATTTGAGCAGGTCTTAGAGACTATAGTGATATATTACGACAACAACAGTGGGATTCGTCTGGTAGAGAATCTCGTGTTCCATGACAAGTCCAAGAAAATTGAGATTTAATATCACTTTATTTGAGATATGGTACAAAGAGGAGGTGTTAGACTTTATCACATATGGACAAATGAGAAGATTGTTGATATTATCACTAAGGAAATACCAAAAGGAAAGTTATTTGTCTTCAAAGAGAATCTTGGCTTGATGGATGTGGCCCCTCCAGATAAGGGGCAACGCTGATTGAGGACACTGAGCCAACTCTTCCCACCCTGTTTGAGCTCCCAAGGTGAGGAATTGAGATAGAGGGCTCCTCGGGTTGAGGGATCTCTCGACAATAGGGTACTCCCCTATATGTTACCCATAGGGTTCGAGATGTTGCTCCCAAATCTTCATACGGTTAGAGATGTTTCTAACCTATCTGGTCAATGCAGAGTATACCCTAGTTGGCATCATACCCTCAAGCAAGGATTGTTGGAAATATCTCTCCCCATTTCGCCAATGGGTTGAGAGTGTACTTGGGGTGTACAACCCAAGTCGATTATGATGCAAGTGTTCTACCACATGACTATGGAGGGTCATTGTTGGGAATATAGGTAGGAAATAGGGTTGCGTTGAGACTTTCTCCCCTTTTGAGATTCCAGGTTGAGAATGGGATCCCTGATGAGATTTGAGTGTCGAAGATGTGCTTCCTTGTATGATTAAGGTATCCTATTGCTCGGTATGGGTGGAATCTATTGCTCCTCGATTCTTCTTCTTTTAGATTCAAGAAAGTTTCAAAATATAGAGTTGTGCAAAGACAACCAAAGAATGAAGACAACATGAGAAGATGATGTGATGATCAACATACATATATTGACAAGTAGAATTCTTCCTAGTTGAGAGGGAGTGTTAATTTTTGCAACTAGGGTGAAATTCCACTTTGGATAGCTCATATGACCGAGATGATGATTGCATTCAATTCCTCTTTTCAAGAATACCAAAATCGACCTAAATATTACCCCATTTGGATAAGAGGAAGTTGAGTTTTGAATTATTTTATTCATTCATGTATAATGGAATGGGCTGGCCCTAAGCACATGTGAAATTGGTTAGGTCACCCTCAACCCTAAGTGAACCCTCATGAAATCATATAAATAGAGGGGACCTAAAGCTCATTTCAACACATTTTGATCAAACCATATTCTACTCTTCTCTTTTGTCATGGTTTGCATAGGTCTGATGGATGAAGTTCGTGCAAGGGTCTAAAATCACATGGGTGAAGCTCACACGGATCTATGGTTTCTATCTCTCTGACGCAAGCATGTAACTGAGATTTTTCGTCATTGGGTGCACATACAAAGTGGCTAAGGGAGTGTCTAGGAAGTCTCGGATGCTCACAAAGAGGCCTGAAGAGAACATCCTGGGTTTCAGAGGTAGATCACATAGTATTAGTCCCTGGATGCTGACACAGAGTGGTCATGAGAGCATCCAAGTAGTCCCGGATGCACTCACAATAACTAAAAGAGAGCATCTAGGGGTTTGGAGTAGATCTATGTGGGTTTGATTTCGGACGCACGCATATAGTCTTCTTGAGAGTTTCTGAGCATATACAGACACCCTCACATGGTGGCTGAGGAAGCGTCAAGGGAGTTTCAGATGCACACAGTTAGTCTCTCTGAGAGCGTCCTGGATTTTGATCTAGTGTCTGGCAGTTTCTTTCAGTTAGCTTCAATGATCTAGTGGTTTAAGGGTTTCTCTTTGCTATTTTTCAGATTTATAGATCTGTTATGTAAATATCCACTGCAATTTTATATATTGGGCTCATTGTACTCTCTGTTGAAAACTTTTTATGACGATCTAATAAAGAAGAAGATTTGAAAGGGTTTCCCCCTTTTGTGGTTTTTCCCTGGTCTTGGACCAATCTATTGCCTTTTATGGTTGTGTTGTTGTCTTCTTTGTCGTTGCATATATTTTTCTATCTTAATAAAGAATTTATAATTGGTTACATTGCTAATACGTGGATGCATTGTTAATGAAGAAGTAAATTGGGCTAAAGTAATTGATACAACATAGAACAATCTGAAAAATTAACAACTTGTGATAATGTTGAAGTTGTGAAATCTAGAAATCTAATTACTAATCCACCTTCTCAACCTTCTCCCACTTTCCATGATTCATATCAAATGGAGGAAACTTTGGAATGGTTCATGGAGCCTAAGGTTAAGGCTAATCCCTTGATTTCTCAAGATGCTATTGAACCTCATAACCCTTAAATCTGATTTGAATTCATACCATCCTCTATCTTATCTTTCTCATGATCCCTTTCGCCATTATTTTCTTGATCAACCTATACCAAATCGAAAAAGAAATCAGGTGTAAGGCAGTCACTCTTCACAAGTACATGGGCAGGAAAGTGAGGATTATTTTGATCTTTCTTCTCTCTTCCAAAATCCTCCATGTCAAGATAATTACTTCCATCCTTGGTTGATTTTCAATTTAAGAATATCGATTATGAATCAAATGGAATTTATTTTCCTAATCAATTTGAAGTCGTAGACAACCATCATCCCTATGATTCTGACTCCACTACTGTATGTGATGATGATTTCCCAAGTGCACCATTTGATCTTTTGATTTCTCAATAATATTTTGTTTTGGAAGATTTAGACCTCAAATATGGTTTAGTCCAAGAAGTTGTTCTTATGGAAACTTCCACTTCACCTCACTATCCCTCGTTTTCTACTTTTTGTAATGCATAAGCTTATGAATAAGATATTCCATGTTCTTTATGTTCATCATCTAATGAATTGGATTATGAATTGACAGAAGATAGTGAGGTCATCCATGATGAAGAAGAACATAAGTATCTTATCAAGTATCCTTTCAATTCCTTATCATTTGCAATTTTTCATGAATAAAATTCTTCTATCCAGGTTACTCATGCGATTTGTTCAATTTTTCCATCTTTAGAAGCGCAATTAGTAGATCTTTTGACTTGAGTAATTTGTTTGTCAAAAATATAAATTTTAATCAAATCGGTGACGTAGATGGCTTCCATTTGGATAATATTGATCTTTTTGAAATTAGTGATGGTATTTTTCCATACACCATGCATGATCTGATCCAATATTTGATATTCCATTCTACAATCTTGGAAATTTCTAGGACTTATTAGGAAGTCAAGGCACTTCAACCTCCATCAATGGTCATTAGAGGAAATTGCAGCCTAAAAGTGCCCATGAAATTTTCACGTAATTTGTAAGTCATAATATGTAAACCAATAAAAGTCCTCTAAATTTAAAAATATGTACATGTAGATATTTTGGAGGGAAAAGAAAAGAAAAACTACTTTTTTTAATTGTATTTTTGGCTTATATTCTTATAAATTTACTCAAATTTCAAGTCTAGACACTCGTTGTATGTGGAATTAAATTCCACATCCAACAAGTAACCATTATGCATACTTTTGAGAAGACCCACATTAATAAAATTGAGCATACATTAAAAAAGCATGTTCAACATGCTTTTTTAATATATCTTCAATTTTTATCAATGTGGATTTTCTCAAAGTATTTATAACGGGTACTTATTGGATGTGGAATTTAATTTCACATCCAGCGAGTGTCTACACATGAAATTTGAGTAAGCCTACAAGGAGATAAGCCAAAAATACAATTAAAAAAATTATATTCTTTTCCTTCCAAAATTCATAAACTCTTATTTTATTATTTCAACTCTTATTTTATTATTTTAACTCTTATTTTATTATTTTTCCTTAGGCAACCACTTTTAGGCTGAAATTTCTTCTAATGTATATCAGGTTCTCATGACTCTTGGAAGATCCTTGAGCTAAGTCAGATTTGGATTTTCTTGCACAATTTTTTTCTTTGCATCCTTTCACTGGATGTAAATCCCTTCTTGAAAGATGTTTTTTATTTGGAATATGGCTCTTTCAACTTTCAATATCTCTTCTCTGGTTAGATTGAAGATTCTATTTCAATTGATCATTCCTAATGCAAATCTCTTGTATCAAACTTGGGTTTCGAGTGTATATCTTTCATGGATGAGTGAAGCTATGTAGTTTATCTTTCTAGAGGTTATATTTGGCTGAAGGATTCATACTTGTCACATTCTTTTGAAAATAGCCAACTCCTATTCCTTCTTGTGAATATTTTGATACTAATTATTTTCTTCATGGCACCAGATATCCTATTCAATGTTAATGAATTGTTGTGTTATATTCTAAATCAAGTTCTTGTTTTTCATCCAGTACATCTCGATTGGTTTCATATGATTTCCATATTGATATTCCTTTTTAATGATTATGATGTCATTTCGGGTTGTAGCTAGTCACAAGTAGATGGTGTGTCACATTCAACAGATGAGGAAGATGATTCTTTTGTTCGAAGCATTTGTAAATTTGTTCAAACCAATCTATCTTTGATGTCTCCTAATCGAGAATCTTATGCCTTAGTCAAACCATTTGATGATGGTTCTTATTCCAAAAATTTTTGTTTAATTGATCATTTCTTCCCTAGTGTACCTAATGATGGTTATTTTACATCAATTGATCTTTATGGTTTATCATCTCAGTATTTAGACACTTCTGAAGTAGTTGAAGCACTTCAGACTCCACTAATGGTTATGTTACATCCTCACTAACTTGACAAGCCTTCTAAATATGATCAGATTCATTTTACCTTACAAGACTCCCATCTTGATTCCATTCCATTAGCTGAGAAATTAAATTTCCATAGATTTCATGATTTCAAGAGTATTTTTGTGAATTTCATGATCAAATCTGTTATTAGTTAGAAGCATCTTACTATTGATGGTGCTAGAAATCCGTCAACCAAGGGGTCTCCCTAATGTGAAGTCCCAATTAGACCTCACACCATTTGGAGTAGGAGCCCCATCTGGAATATCAACCCTGTTTCCATGTATTCTTATAGATATGTCTTGGATCTAACTATTAGCAAGAGAGAGGAGTGCACATGCGCCTTCGCAAAACAAGGGGGTGTTCCTGGTGAGTTTTAGATAATGTGTGTATCAAAGTTATTTCACTGTAGAGGGGAGTAGAAGTGAGCCTCTAAGAGAGGGGTGTTAGGACCACCCTAGTAGAGACGCACATGAAAAACAAGGGTTTGTACAAAATCAGGTGGAATAGTCCACAGGGATGAGACGGTTATTGAAACCCATATGACAAGAAATATTTGTCTAATATCTAGTGAAATAATCCACGAGGGTGCGGAAACAATAATCACAATTACAACACATTCTCAATATGATAAGTACAAAAATAACCGAAATAGTTCAACTACTTTAACACATATGAAAGAAAAAATGAATTACAAACACTCACATAATAGTCTTACAAATATTCGTAATCCATGCATGAAGAATGTGCTGGCCTTGAAGGCTTTTGTTATTAAGTAAAAGTTCTAAGAAACATGTATACAATGAGCATCACTATCTCCAATATTGGAGCATTGGAGCCACTCCTTGCTCCTCAAAGATCTGATCTATCTCTCTAATGCCTTGTCGGAGGAGCCATGGTGAAAAATTATTTTCCTCATATAATGAGGGAGTATATATAACCAAGGGGTGAAGCTTCCCCTTCCTTGTCACTCTTTGACTACCCTCATGAATATTTGGCTTCCTATGAATTTTTAACTTACATGACTCTTTGTGTTCTACACATGTCCTTTGGACTTTCACTTTACAATACATATGTGACATCATTGGCCACAAGGTGTGGCACGTGAGTACTCATGAAATGACATGACATGAGATGACATGAAACTACTGACATGGAATGCATAATGATGTGGCAATTTCAAGCCATGATACTATTGAGTGCTGAGTGTGTGCTTAAAGATGTTATTTTTTTCACCTCTACATGACTTGATGATAAGGAGTCTTCAATGATCTTGAGCCTTAAGTCACAATCACAAACTGATGTTCCTTTTTCTTTTATTGATGGTTAACTTTTTTTTCATCTACAAGAATGTATTTCATCATGTTTCCCTCCTTCACATATTTCTTCATCATCTCAGTAAGGTACCTCTATCTATAAATCACTCATGACAATATGACATGAATTTGATAGACCCCTAGTCTAAGATGGTGCACATTAATCCATTGACTGAGCCGAAACCAGGTGATAGACTGGGAAAGAGGCTCAATAAATGTGCAATTGAATAGCTCAGGTAGTCAAGGGTGAAGCTTGAGCCTTGAGACTGCACAATGTGCAGTTCAGGCTGGCCCGAGGAAACAATTTTGCAGTTATGGGTGCCAATGAGGTAGGCTTAGTGGGTGGAGTTTGAGTGAACACACTACGGAGTTCTAGGAGACAAGGGAGGCTATGAAATTACACAATTGTGTAGTTCAGAGGCTTGAGGGATGATCTTGAGGCTTGTGACTATGCAATACATATTGAAGGCCAAGATGGGAGGAATGATTGCATAATTCTGGAGTTAGAGCTTGAGTAGAGAAACTGCACAGTGCAACAGTCCTGGGAGTCAAGAACTATGCATTGTGAAATGTCAGGGGGGAAGGTCTCATCTAGAGGACTAGGACTACATAGTGCACAGTGCAGGGAGGTCAGGTGAAGCCAATTTTCTTAGTCAGGAAGTCTTCTCATAAATGGCTAAGTGTAAGATTAGTTAGAAGGATGCGAACAGTGATAAGACTTCTATTGTGAGCTCACACTTAGAATACTTGACAACACGACAACATAGATCACCCAAGACACATGAACCATGCATTTCCATCTGTGTGACCACTTTACAACTAGTTACAAAAGGTGTGACACTTAAGATAGACTTAGGGACGATGTGATGATACTTGTGTGGCAGTGCTAAAAAAATTGTGAATTGGTGCGATAGATGTTTACATAGTTAGAACAACTCATATACACAAATATAGACCCTTGAAACCATCAGAAAAGGCTTCTACACATTATGTAACAACCAATCGTGCTGAAAGATGGGAGTTAACCCATATTGCAAAGGGGAGAAAAATACTTTGAGAAATCTCATGAAATAAGCTTTGGTGTTTGCAATGATAGTATGAAAGACCAAGGAAGGCTCTGAAAGTGAGTGTAAGCCAAAATTTTGGAGGGTGTTGTAGAAGCTACAAAACTTGGCGACACACTAGTAGAATATAGCTTCTCTGCCTCAGTTAAATTATTTTTTGTAGGGACTTTGTTATTCAGGGGGTATTGATTCGTCCTGCATATTACTTTGGGCTCCATAATTACTCCATGAATAGAGCCGGTCCCCTTTATTCCTTCTCGGTTGAACATAAAACAAGATTCAACTATCACGATGGTTTGAGTTGGGAACGGTAGTGTAGCTTGCGAACTTAATATTTTCAGAGTATAATTTTTCATCTCTGGTGTTTCTCTATTGCTAGCAGGAATGGATAGTACCCCGATTGAGTCACACAGGAACACAAACATTGCTCCACTACTAGGGAGCCTAGAGTATTGCCCCACTGAGTTCCTTACTTCACCTCTCTATGCATTAAGCCTTTCTCTTCTTTCGCCTTTATTTATTTATTTTCAAAAGGACCGTGCATCGAAACTTATTCATTTTTGGGAAAAAGAGAGATCCCGAATTACTAAGAGAAGAAGATGTTGTTCCTTCAAAGAATCATATAGAGAGCTAAGATTAAGGTTTTCTCATTTACATTTTTCCCCTTCTCATCTACTACTGATTGGATAAGCCTGAAAACACTGAAATAAAAAATGAAATGTAGGAATAAGGTTTGTTGAGTAGACACAAGTACATGGTTGGATGAAAACTCTTCTTGCGGAAATATCATATTTTCCTTTGGAACTTCATCGACCAAAATATGTAACCAACACAAGGAAGATGGACTAGAGGTTAGCCAAATGTTGAAGTGTCATAAAACTCTTTAGACTTTAGCCACACACATACTAAGATACCAATGTTAGAAAATTATATGTTAGAGAGCAGTGGAACACATAAAATATATTGCAGAAATATAAAAACAGAAAACACATAAAACAAGAGAGACATAGATATATGTGGTTCACCCAATTTGGGCTACGTCCATGGAGAAACAACTAGTCCTTTCTTTTATATTATCCAGTAAACTAAAGAGATACAACCTACAACAGATCCGTTGTAATTCCCTCTTCACTCTCACATAATTTCCTCTCTCTTCCTCATTCAGAATACAGATCTACATAGATGCAATATGGTTCTTGCATATATAGCGAGGGGTTGCCTTCTAAGGAAGAAAACCCTAAATTAAACATAACTTCTATTGTCAAATCTCTGCCTAATGAACGACCCAGATTGGCTATGAAATTACAACATTTTACAAGGAAATTTTACATCTACTTTTAGCTTTAGAGCGCCCCCGGTGGCATACATTTTACGGGTGGCGTTACTGCCACATTATGAAATGGGGTCCAATGTTGCAATACCTCTAAATAAGGAAGATAATCAGTCTCCACACCCAAAAATCTCCCACTTGGAGACTAATTATAGCAACTCCATTGCTACTTCATTTGTTGGACAATGACTTCACTTTGGACCTAGTTGTTTCTCATATTCATCATCATACTCGAAGACCAATTGAAATTGAGTGGAATCTCAGTTTCTCCCTCAATACAACTTTTGTTAACATATCTACAGGATTTTGGATAGTGTGTATCTTTTCCAACTTCAACTATCCATCTTCCAACACTGACCATATGAAATGGTACTTGAGTTGTATATGTTTACTCTTGGAATGAAATTCAGAGTTCTTTGCAAGATGTATGGCACTCTAGCTGTCACTGTATAACCTGCCCAACTCCTACTTCTTACCCAATTCATCCATAAAACTTTGTAACCAAACCATTTCTTTACTAGCCTCTATAGCAGAAACACACTCTGCTTCAATCATTGAGAGTGAAACAAAACTTTGCAATTTTGAAACCCAATTAACAGTTGTTCAACCTACAGTAAACATATACCCTGTTGTGCTCCTCCTGTTATCTCTATCACCTGCCATATCTGCATCAACATATCCCTGTAGAGAAATGTTTGTACCACCAAAGTATAATGCTTGATTAGTGAAACCTCTCAAATACCTAAGAATCCACTTCACCACAATCCAATGTTATTCTCCTAGATTTTTCATGTACCTACTTACAACTCCCACTGCATGTGCAATGTCAAGCCTTGTGCAGATCGTTGCATACATTAAGCTTCCAATTGATGATGCATATGGAACTTTAGACATATAAGCCATGTCTTCCTAAGTCTTGGGACACACCTCCTTACTTAGTTTGAAATGGATAGCCAAAGGTATACTAACTAGTTTTTCATTATGCATATTAAATCTTTTCGACACTTGTTCTATGTACTAACTTTGAGACAAAGTTAATTTTCAATTCTTCCTGTCTCTAGTTATTCTCATACCAAGGATTTGTTTTGAAGCATGCAAATCCTTCATTTCAAATGAGTTTGCCAATTTTCTTTTGAGCACATTTATTTCCTGCATGTTAGAACCTGCAACAAGCATGTCATCTACATAAAATAACAATATAATATAGCTACCATCATTTTTCCTTTTGAGATAAAAACAATAATCAAAGTGACATCTAGTATAACCTTGTTCATACATTAACTTGTAAAATTTTAGATACCATTGTCTTGGAGCATGTTTTAAGACATACAAGCTCTTCTTCAACTTGCACACTAGTTTCTCCTTCCACTTTACCTCATATGCTTGTGGCTACTACATATATATCTCTTCCTCCAAATCCCCATGGAGAAAGGTTGTCTTTACATCTAACTACTCATGATGCAAATCTTCAGCTGCTAGTAGACTTAAAATAGTTCTGATTGAAGTCATTTTAACAACAGGAGAAAATATCTCATCAAAGTCCATACCCTATTTTTGTGCAAACCCCTTCACCACAAGTCTAGCTTTATACCTTTTTATACCTCCATCTTCTTCCTTCAACCTGTAAACTGCAATGTTGTTTTACTTGCATTTAACCTAACTAAGTCCCAATGTTGTTTTACCTCCATGTAACCTAACTAAGTCCCAAGTCTGTGTTGGAAATAATACTGAGAGGGGGGGGTGAATCAGTATTATCACATTAATAAAACTTTTTCATTTCCATAACCAGATTCATATATGCTACTTCCACAACTTCTTATGATTAAGTTAATTGATCTTCAATGAGTGCATTAGAACATTATCAACAATATTATCAGTTAACAGATGCAGTAACATAGAATAGATCATCACACATAAGGCACACACATGAACACATGATATAAGGTGGAAACCCAATGCGGGAGAAAACCACCTGCTGCAAGTCATCTCAATCTTCTTCTTAATAAGAAAATCCTTTTACAATATTTGGACTGGTGCAGTCTCATACAAGTACGGGAGCTACAACCCCCTTTGCTCTTGTACTAGCTGATCCATTTACTAGTACGCAGGCTGCTACCTGCGACAATGCTCCAAAGGTTCCCCTTTGCTTTTGTACTAGCTTAAGTACTAGTACGTAGGCGCCAGCCTACAATCTTCTCTCCTCCAGGTACCACGTTTCATCAATTTTCATACTGGATACACTGAAGCACAACAAAAAATCTGAGAGGCCACGTTTCATCCATTTTTCATACTGGATCCATAAACATCAAATGATCATCAAGTACCAGTAAGTCACCCAGATAACCAGATCCACAATAACAGTAAACTAAACCCAAAACACCTTATCAACAAAAAATCAGTCAACAAAATATCTTAAGGCAGATACGCAATTTCCTTTTCTCTGGCCTGCGTCGCTACGCACTTCACCTTCTGTGGCGCCGCGCACCTCCGTAGCTACGCCTTCTGTGGCACCTCCACACTGCGCCTTCGGTGGTGCCTCTGTGGCATCTCCTGTGGCGCCTCCGCACTGCTCCTTCTGTGGCGTCTACGCACTGCGCCTTCTGTGGCGCCTCTGTGGCGTCTCCTGTGGCGCCTCCGCACTGCACCTTCTATGGCGCCTCTGTGGCGTCTCTACACTGCGCCTTCTGTGGCGCCTCTATGGCGTCTCCTGTGGCTCCTCCGCACTGCGCCTTCTGTGGCGCCTCTGTGGCGTCTCCGCACTGCGCCTTCTATGGCGCCATCACACTGTGCCTTCTGTGGCGCCTCCGCACTGCGCCTTCTGTGGCGCCTCTATGGCGTCTCCGCACTGCGCCTTCTGTGGCGCCTCTGTGGCATCTCCTGTGGCGCCTCCGCACTTCCGCAGCTGCAGCGCTCGAGATAACACCCTTCACAGATTCGCTTTCCTCTTCACTTTCATATAGATCGAGCTTTTGAAACAATAACCCAATATTTCAGATTTTAAGATATTCAACCCAAAAGCATACCCAAGCCAAATGATCTCCTTTGCTTTATATAGGCAAGCTCTTCCTCAAATCATGGATCATGGGGCTCAATAATTAATAATAAAATAAAGCAATACCATGGGCCAAAACCATAACAAACCATACCATCAACTCAATACTAGGGATCAACACGTCTGTCGAGATGCCATGGTCCAAAAACCATAGGTTCAAATTCCAAGGACTAACTACCATGGACCAAAGGTAAGTTTTCCCACATTAAATAAACTTTTCTCCATAGGTTCAAATTCCAAGGACTAACTACCATGGACCAAAGGTAAGTTTTCCCACATTAAATAAACTTTTCTCTGCATAAAATTCTGTGAACTTTTCTCCACATGAAATAAACTTTTATAAACTTTTCTCTGCATAAAATTCTGTGAACTTTTCTCCTATGTACTTCTTAATTTTCATCATATTGAGAGCCATGCCATGGGTGTTGCCATGAAGTACAACATCTGTAACATATAACCATACCAGAAACATAATTCCAACATGTTCAAGAGGAGATGAGAACAACTTCCACCTGTGGTTGGGTAGAAGTTGTTGAGACGACTCCACAATTGTGATTGAGGGTAGAGTTGTCTTAAAGATAACAATTCCAGCAAGAGGGGTGCTGAATAGAATTGTTAGTCAGTGAAAGGTTCGAGGAAAGAACCAATAGGTGCCAAAAGGCTAAACTCAGAAAAGTTTGGTGAGGCATAAAGAAGACTTGTTACCGATGAAAAGGATAGTTGCAGCTCACTAGTGAACAAGGAAATTTCACCAAAGGAAGAAATGGAACTGACTACTGGTAGTTATGATAGGGGTACAGAGGAAAGTCAGAAGTAGAGGAAAAAGAGTGCTAAATCAATTGGACTCAAAGGAATGAGTAAATAAGAAAGGAAAATAGAGTTGGTTGAGATGAAGATAGAACTCAGTCGTTTGAAGAAGCTAGTATTGAAATGAATTAGAGAAAAATGGAAACAAAGATTTTATGTGGGGAAAAGAGATAAATGGCTTGTCAGAGAATTGTTTTCTAAGAAATTAATACTCCAAACAATTAAGAAGGAAGGAGTATAATACATTTGTGAACCAAAGAAAGGATCTCTCCTTGGGGAAGGAGACATTGAAGCCAGTGATGACAATGATGAACTGATCTATGCAGATCAGAATGATAGGAATTTGCTGGTAGCATCCTCATAGATAAGAGGATCTAATATTTTTCGGATTAATCATTTCTGTGAATGTAAAATTGTAGGTATGTAGCCTAATGAATTTGAACCTATGTATAAAAAGGTGAAAGAGGCAGAGAAAAGACAAACAAAAAAAGAGATGCATAAGGACTTTCAAGACTTCAATTGGTGGAGGAAATCAAAAGGTATAGCTAAATGGTTGTGTCTTTTTTTAGTGAAAAATTATTGGATCATATTTGAAGGAATTTTAGCATGGATAGAAGACCAATGGGAATGGAAATAGGAAGGGAAACAAATGCATTACAAATTTATGAAGTGAAGAGAAAGAAAGCTGACACAGAGAACTTAGCTGAAGAAGTTAAGTCAAGGAAATCTTTGAAAGATCAAATTCTTATTAGAGAAGAGGAAGAGACATTGTTGTCTTATTTGGAAAAATTGAGTGTTGGAGGAAATTGTGTAGAACAGGAAGATATTCTACAAACTTATGATGAAGTTGCCAAGCATAGTCAAGAAGTTGCAGTCTTAGAAGTTTTCTTTGATGAGGAATAAATCAAAGATGTTGAGGAAGAATTTCTCAATAACTTAGTGAATTGTCAAAATAGTTTAGGGAAGCATGAGGAGTTAATCACTGAGGCTTCAAATGAAGAACCTTGTATTTTTGAAACTGACATGTTCTGTATGTTTTCAGGTTTGACAGGTGATGAACACCAATTGGACAATGTGCTTATGCATGTTGATGAAGAAATGAGATTACTGGAAGAGATGGCTGAAACAGAAAGATATTTTGAGCATGTATTTAATAATCTTGAGAATGATGGTATTGACAAGGAAATTGTCATGATTGAAGAAGCTGAAGATAAGCAAATGAAAGTTTGTGATGATAACCAGAATGAAATATCTTCAATGGAGAATTAGAATGAAAGTACTATGGAAATTATGAAGGAATATAGAATGATGCTAACAGGTGCAGAAGTTCAGGAATTTTGTGATTTTAAGGTGGATTATTTCTATGAATCTATAAACCATGAATAAGCTTTAGAAGACGAAAATTTTGTTTCTGATGTAGGAGAAGATGAAACAACATCATTTTGTTGCAATAATATAAGTACAAAGGATGAAAAGATACTTCATAATGATATGCTCCAAGAAATTCTAGTTATTAAATTATTGAATGACAGTCTTGTGTCAGAACAAGGAATACTGTATAGTGCAGAGGAAAGTATTGGATTGAGAATTAATGACAATTTCATAACTTTTGTAGAAGGAAAACATAAAGAGTTGATGGCAGAATCACCTATGAAGACTGAAAATCATAGTTATTTTGAATCTGACAATTAAAAACCCAGCACCCTCTCCCACGTTGTCTGCTCCCATATTACATAACCCAGCCCCCTCACCTATGCTGTTATTCAATCAATCATCTATGTAGCCACAAACCACGTAGCTAAAAGGAATAACGCATCACAAAAATGACAACATGACTCTACCCCAACCCACGCAATCCCAACCAGCGCTGTCAAGCTACAACATCATGACCAATATTAATAATAAACCTAATGATAACAAAGACAATCTGGTCATAAATCTATTTGACCTCCAACTAAATGAACACACCCTAAACTTATTAAGAAAAGGATTAAATTTCTCCATCACACCTAGCAAGATCCCTATTGAAGACATTCTGTGCAATATTGAATATGGTATCAAAAACCTTCTTGACAACATAAAAGAACAAATCAGACAGGACTGCTCCATCACCGTTAGAAAAGAAAAACCCCCCAGAAACAAAGTCAGCAAACAAGAGTATCTAGCTCTCAAAACCTTGAACTCCAACCCTACTATTGTAGTGTTGAAAGCAGACAAAGGAGGAGCCACCATTATCATGAACAAAAGTGACTACATAGCAAAAGTTCTAGATCATCTATATAATAGTGGCTGCTATAGAAAACTCAACAAAAACCCATTAAACAAGGTCTCCAAAAAAGTATGCAACCTAATCAAAACCAGTAAGATACAAGACAAAAAAATCTCATGGTTAACAATCCATACACACCAAGAATCTATGGAGCCCCAAAGATTCACAAGGAATACATCCTTCTCAGACCAATAGTAAACACGATTAATGGACCTACATACCATCTAGCAAAACACCTAGCCAAGCAACTTAAACCTCTTGTGAGAAACACAGAAGCTTTTTTCAAAGACTCAACCGAATTTGTTGAAGAAATCAAGAACATCAAACTTGATCAAAATGACATTTTGGTCAGTTTTGATGTCACCTCATTATATACCGATATTCCCATTAATGATGCCATGAAGGTCATCTGAAAACTCACAGATCCAAACACATCAAAGCTCATAGAAATTTTCCTAATGTCAACCTTTTTCAGCTTCATGGAAGACATTTATGAACAGACCTATGGAGTTGCCATGGGGTCGCCTTTGTCCCCTATTATTGCCAATTTATTTATGGAAGACTTTGAAAACAGAGCCCTCATAACCGCACCCCTAAAACCTAGATTGTGGAAAAGATATGTAGATGACACATTCATCATATGGCCTCATGGAAGAGAAACCCTAGATACCTTCAAATAACATCTAAATAGTTTATCCCCTTCCATAAAATTCACTATGGAAGTTGACATCAACAAAAGCCTCCCCTTCCTTGATATCCTCATCACTAGAAATGATGATGGCTCTATATCCCACCAGGTATATAGAAAAAAGACTCACACCAAACAATATTTACATGCCTCCTCACATCATCACCCTACCCATAAACTAGGAGTCCTCAACACGTTAGCAACCAGAGCCCCTGGAATCTCTAAAAAGGAACACCTAGAAAAAGAAATAGAACACCTTATCAAAGTTTTCCTAAAAAACAGATACAACAAACATCAAGCCATCAAAGCCATAAATAATGAAAACACTCGACCTAACAAAAATAAAAACTTTGATAACATAATAGGAAAAGTCAGCCTCCCTTACATACTAGGGACTACAGACAAAATCTCTCTCATCCTGAAAAATAATGGAATTCTAACCACTTTCAAACTCTTAAACACTATCTGTAACTGCCTTAATCCAGTCAAAGACAAAATCGATCCTAAATGCCATAAAGGGGTCTACTTAGTAGGTGACAAACCCTATGTAGTGAGACTGGAAGATGTTTCAGCGCAAGAATCCAAGAACACGCAGTTGACATTAATTACAATCATTCCAAATCCTCAGCACTAGCTGAACATTCTGATAAAACTAAACACCAAATCTGTATAGACGATACCCGTATCTTAGCTAGAAGTGAACACTACTTCATATGGAAATTCAGAGAAGCCATAGAAATTAGCAAACACCCTAATAACCTCAATAGAGACGACAGATGGACCATAAGTGAAAACTGGATTCCAATCCTTTCATCCAAATTGACCCACACCTAACAATAATCCTCCTCTAGTCAACCTAGAACAAACATAAAAGATTTAATCCATTATAATTAAAATAAATATAATATATACTATCAATAGATAATTAATAAATAAATTAAAATAATTATAATTATAACAATTAAAATTAATAATTAATTAAAATAGATATTATTAAAATAAATGTAATCAAATAATTAAAAGTAATAGTCATAATTAAATAAATTAATTAGAAAAATTATAAAATTAATCAAACATAAAATAATTAAAATACATAATACAAATACAGTTAATATAACCATAACCCTATAAAATGACAATTTCATAAATAAAAAAAAAAAAAAAAAAAAATTAAATTAATTTTGTCACAATTTAAAAACCCTAAATTTCACAAATAAAATCAAAATTAACAAAATATAATAAAACAAATAAAATTATAATTAACAAATCCTAATATATGTTGGGTAAACATCTCATACATCTCTATATATTTGGAGAGATCAGTCTTTTAACAATCTTTCATATCCTGAAGATGAACCGTCATTGTTGGTTCAAAACATCGATTATAAAGAAACATAATGCGATGTATTTGGAAGAAATTCCACAAAATCATGAAACTCGTAGAAACCTCAAAGACAAAAAATTGTGATGGAAATTTTGTTTTATACAGGAAGGAGGAGTCATATGCAAATGACATGCTTATTAAATATGAAGGAATTTTTATTTTTCCGTAAAGATATTTAGATGAACCTGATAACATAGAGGAAAGGATTATCTTTAATAATAATGGAAGGGAAGTTGTAGAGTACAAACAATAGTTTGTAAATGGCAGAGGTGAAGAAGAATTGGATAGAAATTTCATAATTTCCATGGTGAAAATAAATGTATAGCAAGCATATTTTAATAGAGTTCAGTTAAAGACAAATTGTAAAGAGGAAGTTGAGAAATTGTGGGAGATGAAATTAGATGAGAAGAGGAACAGAAAGGAAGAGAACTTGAAAAAGGGAATTTATATAAGTAATGAAAAATGGCAAGAACAAAATAATATTTGGAAATCTGGAAGAACAAAAGTGACAGTGGCAGAAGAATTGAATTAGCATCATGATGAAAGTGATGACCAATTACAAAGTAAAGTTTGGGATACTGGATGGGTAGTAGAAGAAACACATGACTAGGAGGTCATGAAAACTTTCAACTTTGGGAGTCTAATGCAAGAGCATCCAGGCCTAGTCAGCAATGTGATGGCATGATCACATGTTGTGACTAGCAAGGGGTTGAAAGACAAGAGTTTAGTTAATTTTATTTATTTAAATGTGTGAGAGTGTTTATTTATTGTCAAAAATGATTTAACAAGGGCATAGTGGCTGATTGATCCTCCCTGTGTGGAGATCAGGCCAAACAATTAGATTTATTAGGTTTAAATATAATATGAGGAATTTAGGAGTTTGATTTAGCGTTTTGTTTAGAAAAGAGTGGAGTTGAAGAGACTTTTTAGGAGAGAGTGAGAGATTTCTGGTTTTGAACCAGAATTGGTTCATAAACCCATTCTTGTATAAAATGTGATCTTTTTGTGTAAATTAGGGATTTGATAGGTTAGCGAGAGAGAAACTAGAGAGGTTAGGTAAGTTAGATTCGAGTAGGGGAAAGCGAGGATTCAAGATAGGAATAGGGTCCTTTTATTGTTTTAACTGAACCAGAGGGCGAGACCCTATAGCTTTATAATATTGAATAAACGATTCAGTGTGTGTTAATGGGCCATTTCTATTGAAATCCTTCGCTACTCTCTATATATATTAGCCTGTGGAATACACCAAACATTCTATTATGTTTTTATGCTTTACAGCTATAAATAACAGCATTTAATGCCTTATTACAGTACGTAGTGTAGGATAGTGGCTGAGCCACTTTAACCCAGTCGTCACCCAAAGATATCATAGCTTATTGTTAAGTTTAAAATGTTGTGTGTGGGAATAGAGTATAGTGGGGAACCGAGGTTTTAACGCAAATTCCATTGAAAAAAAGTGTAGTCAGATAAGAAGGAATAGAGGCGAGAAAGAATCATGGCTTTTCGATCTATAAGATCAACGAACTAGATCCAATCGGGCGAGTAGGAACACTTTATCGCTTTGGCGAACTTTAGTAAGAAAAGGTGGATTTATATACCAAAATGATATATCAGGTGATTAAAAGATGGTAAGCGATAATGTTGTGTTGTCGCCGATTCCATTGATTGTTTGACACGTAGCAAAGGGAGGAGAGAGGAAACCACCTTTTTGGGTGATTAACCTCTAGGCTTGTTGTCTACCTGAAATAGATATGAACTGTCAGATCTGTCGCGGTTAAATAGATGACTGGGAATTGGCGATTAGATATTGGATCAGGCGTAATGTGGACCGTTAGATCAAAGTTGATCGAAAAGTGGAAAATTGATCACATATCACAGAGTTGAAGGTTTGATGGACAATATAACGGAACACCAATATAGCGATAGCGATAATTGAGGATCGAGAGTAGAAAGGAGCAACATCGTGGACCTGATCAATTTTATTAATGAGGGTGTATAAGATTTGAGATCCAACCTATGCATTTGTGGGTAGACTTCTTTGTATTTCTGTGTAAAGACAACGATCAGGGAAGATGATAAATAATATGGAAAGGGCGGACCCAAAAGATTTATAAGAGTGGGTTTAGGTATTTTGAGTTCCAAGTTATGAGATCAGAGCGGGTTTTTCCCGTATTTCCTTTGTAATTTAGATAAAGTTGTTTAGCCCGAGGTTCAGAAGTTTAATGAAAGAAAACGCTTTTGATATGTTTATGTGGGTATAACCACTAAGTTCAAACCCGATATTGAACATATGAAGGGGGAACTACCTTTGTGGTCGTTTTCCGCCATGAAGGGGTTTCTTGCATCACATTATTAAAAATAAACTTAATTTAATATTGTACGATAATAATAAATATTTAATGGACAAATGTTGATATTCACACCTTGACACTCTACACAAAATGTTGGTTTTTCATTTTATCGTAAATAAAAAATTCTTTGTTTCGACAATTGTTTTGGCTATTTTTTTTAATTGACATGTTTGCACATCACCGTTGTGCATAATGGAAGGAAAATACGGTCATTTTTATCCACCCCTTTGCACTCTACACATGTGGTCAATCTATAATATCTTATAATTTTTTATATATTGTTCAAAATACAGAGGTGTGAATTCATATAGTAAGTGGAGATCGAAAATTCGTATTGAGAAAATAATGAGGAATATTATATGTTAGTTTATTATAACGGATTCATCCATTGTGCGAAGCCCATAAATTCATATTAAGAATATACTAAGGAATAGGAAGCCCAAAAAAGTATAATATTTCTTGTGATGAATGCGGAAGAGGCACATTGCAAACAAAAAAAGCATAAAATTACAAACTAGCATTTTGTACAACCGAAAAAAGCTTTCATTATGGAGAGTGTTATTTCTGCATTTTCATCTTCGACATTATTAAATTAAATCAATACAAAGATGTTTCAGTATTATTTTGGTCAATAAAAAAATCAACCATGATCGGGAATGGTAAATGCTACCACCTGTAAACTGACATCAATATAGTAGTGGGTGTGAATCGAACTATGAAGTTGTTTCATAATAGAGATTATTGACAACCTATAGGCTAGCTATTATTATTAGAAAAAAAACACATTTAATTTGGCTCATATATTGATCATATTAAAGCAACATCCAAGTGAAATGTACATAGAGTAGATCGTTTTTTAGCTTCGATATTTGTTTGTAAATTATTTCCACTACTTCCTGCAAATGTTGGCTTTACTTTTTTTGAATTGTTATTTTTTGAGAATGTTATATCAAACATATTTCACATGCAGAATAGTATCAAATAACACAAACGTAAAAAGCACAAAATTACAATATGGTGTTATAATTTCTAAATTCGTTTCAGTGTTGTCTACCAAGAACACAATTCCGCCCAGACAATGAATTTCTTGCCAGAAACATGTGAAATTTTTTCCAAAAAGTTTAACTATCAAATTGTTAAAAAAAAAATTCCCTTTCTTTTTTTCATGGAAAAAATGGATTTAGTGCCATCAACAATCACTAGGATACTCAAAATATCAAAGCTTTCCAACTTTAATTTGGTTTCCCAAAAATTTCTTCAAGGTTTTCTCAAAATCATACTAGAATTTCTATTATTTTTTGGGCAAAATTGTGGCATGTTTAGAATACACGAATTATTTCCACTACCTCCCATAAACATCATCTTTTCTATTTTGAATTGCTATTTATTGAGATTTTTTTATAAAACAAATTTCACATGCAAAATAATAACAGGTGGTGAATGTTTAAAGTACCAATAAATATATACTTAAAGGGCATTGGAAACATTATCGATTGACGAGATATTTTAAAATTACTAGGAGGAAATGGCTACTAAATGAAGAAACAAATCTATTTGCACTATATGATTAACTCACATGAGCTTATCGATTAGAGCTTTCAGTGGTCAGTTGTATCAACGATATGTGAATTCGTCCATGTAAGAGAAAAATAACGCTAAGGTTTTGTCTAATGGGTTACTGAATGTTGCATGTGTCCCATAAGTATTTGATTTTGGATAAATCATTTATTTGTGTGCACAAAATTTTGATTCAAAGACAAGAAAAATTATGATAGTAGCCAAGGAGACTCATGTTCCTTTGACTCTAGAGGAATTCAGGTGCATATTCAAGCTACTGAACTTCGATATATGCTTAAATTGTAATAAGAAAATATTTTTTTAGAGTCGCGAGAAGGTGACATGAACATCATTCAAGAGTTCAATTTGTCAACTTCGGAGGTTCCTTCTGATCTTTCCATTCTAGATACTACTTTGTTTAGACAACCATTTAGAGACTTTTATTGGGTTTGTGCCCATCTAATGGAAAAATAACTATGACCAATGTCCCAATATGCATTCTCTATCAACTCTATTATTCATATAAAAAAAATTATATTCGATTGGCCTAATCTTATTTCAAATGAAGTAGCTTTTCAATTAGTGAATTTGTTCAAAACCAATAGATTCTTCGTGATGGCTTATCTGAAAACCACCCTAGTCTTGAGTCATGTCTTTCATGACTTTCCACATAACCCTAACTTCAATTTTAATGAAGAACCGATGCAGTTATGGTATCCCATATTGTGGAAGAAGGAAGATAGTTCGTTCTTTTGTCTAAGCCAAGATATTTCTTTTAAGCAAATCATTTGCATGATAACTAGAAAAGAGCCCCATCAAATATTTAGCGAAGTGAAATTTTCCTGTGGGGAAAAGGGATTCATAAATAAAGAGAAAATAATATAGTTATTTGAATTTATGGGTTTCAAGGTAAACCATTGTTGCTTCCAAGAATTGTTATAGACATGTATTTTGTTGCTGAAGTTTGCAAACAGTACTATGATTGGCTAGTTATATTTGAATAGAAAAAGGAAAAATAATTTATTTCTTTGTCATTTATTATTGGAAAAGTAACCATGAACAATTCAAGCCACCTTATAGAGCTTGACAAGTCTTTGCATTGTTTTAATATAAAATAAGTTGAAGCCCGACAAGGCTTTGATCAAGAAGGCCTATTTACTGCACATCTAGGTGTTGTTAAATACACAAGTTTGTTCACAATAGTTGTAGAGGAAAGCGAAGAGAGTCACAGTTCTCTGAGAAATAATTAGGAACTGACAATGAGTACTAGAGAAATTGATAAATACATGAGCACCAACATTGAAACAAAGTACAAGGACAAAGGCCTCTATAATCATACGGTCGATGAATGTGATGCTAAGATTTTGATGCTCCTACAACTAAACGCTAGATGCAACGCTCCATGAACACCCTCAGGGGGGGATCGACCCCCCCAGCCTTTGGCCCCTTCGTATTCGGCAGCCTCCCTCCTGCGCCCGCCATTACCACATCAGGCACCCAATCCAAGGACAAAGGGAAAGCTCTGGTAGCAAACTACACCTCAAAAGCCAACGGATCTTCAACTAAGAGAAGTGTCCCCAGCCGAAATGGGACAACAGGATCCTCCCCCTGCAAATTGTTATCGGAGAAAACACCCTCATTATTCATCGAAGATCCCTGGATCAAAGAATATAGAGATCACATGTGCAAACATGCCCTAATATGGAATTTCATGGGAGTGAGACTCAATGATAAATCTCTCTGCTGGTGGATAAACCAGAAATGGAAGCCCAAAGGGAACTATGAACTACAGTTAGGAGCAAGGAATTTTTTCACAGTCATCTTCGCCCACAGGGAAGATAGAGATCGAAATTTCGAAGGAGGCCCATACTTCTACAACTTGGCAGGACTCTACATAACGTACTGGAAGCCCAACTTTGTTCCAGAGCAGGAAGATTTCAAAAAAGTTCCAGTCTGGCTCAGACTCTACTCCTTGCCGTGGATTATTGGAATAAGTGGATCATGGAAGCCATCGGGAACAAGCTGGGCATCTTCATCAGAACTTCAGATCTCACATCTCAAGGTAAATACACTGCCTATGCTAGAATCTGCATTTATATGGATGTCTGAGGACCCCTCCCAGGTCATATTGCTCTGATCCACAAAGGAATTCATTGGAAGCAGTCCATCGACTATGAAAATATCCCTTTTAGATGCAAGAAATGCCGACAGGATAGACATCTTAGTCATGGGTGCCCCCTGAATCAACCCCCACCTCATCCCCAAGCAGACAATGCAGACAACGCGTCCCCAGATTACATCCCTGTTTCCAGGAAAAATAAAAAGTAGAAAGGGAAAAATACTCTGAAGCACTCCTCCAACCCAACCCCCACCCAACTGAATAGCTTTGAAGTTCTAGGCAACCTTGATCCAATAAAAAACCCTCTGGAATCCCATGCCCCCCGACTCAAGATCCACCCAGGCAGTCTCAACCATCAAACCCTTCAATCATCTCCATTCCAAACCCTGACCAACCCCAAATCGAGATACAACCTCAAATCTCGCAGCCCAACCCCGGTCACAGAGATACAAGCCACGATCCTCTGTATACCCCTCCCTACATAGAAACTCATCTAGATCGAAAACCCTCAACCGCTCCTATCAATCCCCTGGAAGAAATCCTGGGTGACCTAGATCCCTAGGAGGTCAACGAGAAATGGTCCAAACAGGGAGTGAATTCCATTCCCCAGGAACACTTGGAAAAAATCAAAATGGAATACCTGTCGTTAGAATATCTCAACCAAAATGCAGCGTAAAAGGAATGGGGAGACAAAAGCCAAACAGGCATCCAAGCCAACCTAGACCTGGATGAATACAAGCCGAAAGGTCTATGAAGAAAACGGGGGAGAAAATTGACAAACCAACAAATACAAGAACTCGGCAGGCACCTAATCAATGAAGGAAAAATAAGGGCTCTGGTCCTATCCACACCGAAGATTCCTCAATGAAGATAACAACATGGAATATTGGAGGGCTAAATGGAACATCCAAAAGATGGATCCTCAAAAACCGTCTTTTCATGTAATCTCCAGAACTTATCTTACTACAAGAATCCAAATTCTCATCCAATGGCATAGAGATGCTTAAGAAACTCTTTGCAAAAGGATTTCAATGCACAAGCATAGAAGCCATTGGGCAAGAAGGAGGGCTGCTAATATTTTGGAACAAAAACAAGCTTTTTATGCAGAATGCTCTGTCCACTAAGCATTCACTATCAATCATCTTCAACATGCCAGACTCACAACAAACGATATGCATCACGAATGCATATGGACCTCAGCGAATTCAGGAGAAGTTCAAGATACTGGAAGACGTGAATGAAATCAGACAACACCATGGTGCCAACCACTAGATCCTAGGTGGTGATTTCAACATGATCACCAACCTAGAAGAGAAGAAAGGAGGCCTAAGAACACTGGATAAAGATGTGGAAGCTTTTAGTACCTTCATAGCTGCATCTAAACTCATTGATGTTCCCACAATCAATGGACTACACACTTGGAACAATAAGCAAGGGGGAAATAGGCAAGTTGCATCAAGGCTTGACAAGTTCCTCATATCGGAATCCATCATGCTCCAGAATCTAGACATGGAAGCCAACATTCTGCCCATTGGGGGATCAGATCACTAGCCAGTATAGCTACACTTTACCAATATGAACAAGCCTCAAAACAGGCCTTTCATATTCAAAAGCTTCTGGATAGATCACCCAACCTTCATGCAAAATATACAGAGCTGGTGGACCCAAACAAACCTCTATAAAGAGTGACAACATTATGTACATCTTTCAGCAAAAGCTCAAAATCATTAAGGCCAAGCTCAAATGCTGGAACAAGAACACATTTGGTAACATTTTTCAAGCCAAAAAAGAGCTCGAGGAAAAAATGGCGGGCCTCCAACAAACAATGATCAAGGACAGGCCTAACGAGGACAGGTTAGCTCAGGAATCAAACCTCCAAAAGCAATGGGAAGATAGGCTAAGATAAGAAGAGCTGCTATGGAAACAAAAATCAAGGGTGCAGTGGCTAAAACATGGGGAACGAAACACAAGCTTCTTCCATAAATCAACCATTCAACACAAAGCCAACAACCGTATTCTATCCCTCAAAAGAGATGATGGTGCTAAGGTCTCAACCAGAGAGCAAATAGGATCTGAACTAAAATTATACTTCAGGTCACTACTCACTGAGCCCAATCAAGATAGAACCCAAGCTATCAACAAAGTCATTAGTGCTATTCCCCCCTTAGTTACGGAGGAGCAACACTCCCTTCTCTTAAGAGAGTTCACTGAGCAGGAGATTGAAGAAGTTGTTTGCACCATGGCCACTAACAAAGCCCCTAGACCAGATGGCTTTACAATTGAATTATTCAAAGCTTGTTGGCACATTATCAAAGTCGACCTTTTCAATCTAATAAAGAACTTCCACAGAACCAAGTGAGTGCTGTCGGCCATCAATGCTACCTTCCTCACCCTCATTCCCAAATCTGATCATGCTGACTCCCCCGACAAATTCATACCCATAGCCCTTTGCAACGTCATCTATAAAATCCTCTCAAAATTGATGGCCAACAGACTCAAACCTATCTTTCCCTCAATCATTTCTCAAGAACAGTCTGGATATGTTGAAGGAAGACAGATAATTGACAGCATCATTCTCAACCATAAAGTGCTGCATTCTATCAAAACTCAAAAGATCCCTGGCATGCTCATTTAACTTGACCTCCCCAAGGCCTTTGACAAAATCAACTGGACATACATCAAAGGAATCCTCCAGGCTTTTGGCTTCAGTCAAATTTGGATAAACTAGATAATGGAATTGGTCTCAGGAGCATTCTTCTGAATCATGCTGAACGGAGGCCCCTTACAACCATTCCTCCCATCCAGAGGTATATGGCAAGGAGATCCTTTGTCACCTTTTCTCTTTGTAAGCATGGCAGAGGGACTTGGAAGAGCTCTATCCCAAGCAATCCAAATGAATCAGCTCAAAGGCATCAAAGTTGCACATCAAGGACCCACAGTAACGCATCAGCAATTTGTCGATGACACAATGCTTATGGGAACCCCCACAGTAAAGGAAGCTCGAACCTTCAACAAGGTGCTAAGTACTTTCACAAAAGCCTTTGGTATGGAGATTAATCTAACAAAATCCAAATTATTTTTCTTTAACACTTATATTCATGTGCAGAGAAATCTAAGCAAAATTCTCAAGATTCAAAGGAACTCCCTTCCAACCAAATACCTTGGCATTCCACTTTTAGAATATGCCCCCAAAGCTGCAAATTGGGAAGATCTCCTCAACAAAATGAAGGCCACATTAAGTAGCTGGACTCATCAAGCCCTAAACATGGCCACCATACTAGTACTGGTCAAATCAGTTCTTCAAACAATGCCGGCCTACATGCTCTTAGCCCTTGCGGCACCCAAATCAGTATATAAATCCATTCGGAAAATCCATCAGTCCTTCCTCTAGAATGGAGATTCAAAGAAGCACAAATGGGCCCTCCTCAAGTGGACAGACATATGCAAACCAAAACTTGCAGGAGGACTAGGCCTAAGAGATCCTGAAATCCTAAGCAAGGCTATCGCAGCAAAAATTTGGTGGAGATCAGTGGAGAATCATAATTCCCTATGGGGCACCTTGTGGAAAGCAAAGTACACAAATCAAATACAGGACAAAGACCTCATTAGGCTTAGTGGCAGCACTCAAGGTTCCCCCCTTTGGAACAAAGTATGGGAGAACCGACATATTGTTCAACAACACTGCTTTTGGTAAGTGCACCAAGGCAACACCACCCTCTTTTGGGAAGATGCTTGGCAGCAACTCCCTCCTCTGGACTACCTAGATTGGACTACTCTAAAAAATGACATGAAAGAGGCAGGGATAAGAAAGATAGCAAATTATTGGCAACCCCAAACATTGACCACCACTTGGAAAAAATGGCTAACCAATGAACAATGGCCAACTCAAGACCACAATGGAAATCTAGAACATCTCTTACAACATCTAGACCAGCGCAAGATCCTCACCTCAACCAGAGAAGACATCCTACGCTGGGGAAATAATTCTAAAGGAACTTTCAATCTAAAAGAAGCCTACAGAATCATCGCTGGTGCACCTGACTAGAAACCGGACCCCAGATGGCACGCCCTTTGGACCAGAGGTACTTGGCCCAAAATAACCATGTTCTCTTGGCTGGTCCTGCATAACAGAGCGCTTACTTGGAACAATTTACAGTAATGGGGTTTCATCTGACCCTCTTAATGCACCCTCTGTGAGAATGACAAGGAAACGCTCAACCACATCCTCAACACATTCCCCACCTCCTACACTCTATGGGATGATATAGACTTTGTATTCAGGCAAACCGATAGAAACAAAGACTCGATCTGCCTTACCCTAAGCAATTGGCGATCCTCCATATCCACCAATAACCTGGTCAACAGGGCATGGAACCTCATTCCGGGAGTAGTGGTATGGATTATCTCGAAAGAGTGCAATGCTCGAACCTTTAAGAACTCAGCGACGACAGTGGACAGGTTAATAGGAAAAACAAGGCAGCTAATAACAGAAATGATCCATGCCATGGACATAATTCTATAAGAGGGGAATACATCACCAAATGATCAAAGGATAGTCAAAATCCTCAATCTCAAAGCCCAGACCACTCCCACAGGCAGGAACCAGACCACCGCTGCGATGAAGCGGGACAAATGGGGTATGCCTCCATTTCCATCGTTCAAACTAAACTTCGATGGGGTGCCAAATAAAAACCCGAGAAAAGTTGGGTACAGTGGAGCAATCAAGGACCACACAGGGAATATCTAGCTTATCTACCATGGCAATCTAGGCACCAATACCAACAACGCTGCAGAGTTGATCATTCTCATCAAAGGCATCACCCTGGATGACCGCTACAAATTTCTACCCCTGGTGGTGGAGGGAGACTCGGAGATTGTCATCAAGATGATGAGAAAACTTCCAAAAAACACTTAAGTGGACAAGATTACACCCAGTTGGAGGCTCTCAGCAATCTTGAAGGATCTGCAAGCCCATCTCAGCAACATTCAAGGCATCACCTCTTAAGTAGTTAGAAGAACTGCAAATAAGCTGGCCAACACCATATCCAATGTTGGCATTCAGTCCAATAGTGAAGATTATCACATCCTTTGGCAAGACTTGGAGGAGGGGGAACTCAGAGAGAAATGCCACACCATAAAAAAGGTAGACCAGCAAGCATAGCGAATGCCAGGCTCCCATGATTCTTCCATATTTGAATCTACTGACAATTCTACAAGTTGTCATGATCCACTCGGAAAGAAAAAATAAAAATAAATAAATAAAGAGAGAGAGGGAGTAGAGACTAGACCAGCTCAGTTGTACAAAGGCAGACACAGCGAGGTCCCATTGACTCCCACTCTGCATCATGTATTTTACTGTATTCTATTAATATAAAGTCTCACTGAACCTTACCAAAAAAAAAGGAAAAGGACAGAGGCAGAAACCCTCCACAACAATCTTTAGCTTGCACATTCAGAACTAGTCTGACTTCATCTTCAAGTCAAAGAAAGATACTGAAAAATCCTAAGCTTATTCACAGTAAGCCATCAGCTGGTGGGGACAATGAAGAGCCTTGTCAGACATTTATTCTAGACAAAATATACATTGTTGAATCAACCAAATCCAAAAGTCCTCCGAAAATAGAAAGCATTGAACAAGCTATGAACATGGAGATTGAAAACACTATGCTACCTTATTGGGTTAGTAATTTTTTAGCCAGAAAATAGAAAATAATGGAGAAAATGTCCAAAGAAGATTTTACATTCGATGATCACCTTGAAACTTTTCAATATGCAAACAGCAAGGAAAATAAACCATTGAAAATTGAAAAAGAAAAGGTGCATAGTAAAATAATTATTATTAAAGAAGAAACTAATGTTGATGTGTATGGAAGTGTAGCCAACAGACTCATGAGATTCCATCAAGCTATTGGTAATGAACTTAAGTGTCTATTGAGAAATTGGAAGCAAAGAAGCCAATACTCAAAGCAAGAATATAAGAGATGGAAAATGCTCTAAATCTAGGTCCTTTGTTGCTGAAGACACCCATAATATGGACTTTGCCATTTGCAATTTCCACTACTAGCACGTCCTATGGATCTAATAAAGCTCTGAAACTTTTTAATGTAGTTAAATCTCATATTATCACTAATATATGCCAATGACTAGAAATCATTGAACATGCATGGAATGCAGTTTCTAATCTACTAAGTTTAGCACATGAAATCAATTCATTTTCCAATTTAGTTAAAAGTATTGTTAATGAAGAAAAGCATTTTGTTAACAATGACTTACATACTTTTAGTTGAAGACTTGAATTGTTGTCTCAACTAGAGAAAAAAAGAAAGAACCGCTAAAATCTAACTAAATGAAAAAATTAGAGTTGGATGATCTAAAAGACTAAACACACTAGAAAACATTATTTCTGGATGTGAAAGAATAAATAATAGAACAATTGATGTGTTTCTAGAGGTGATGCAAATTGTTCAAGATCTAAAGGGTCTACGAATCATACACAATTTTTAATTGATCACAAAATATATGCTAACAGCTAAATTGAATGAGCTAAAAGAGTTGATGGTAAGAAAATTTAATGATATCACTAATTTTACTACAGAAGATATTAACTAATGGATAATTACCTTTGTTATTATTAATGAAGATAATTTTGTTTTAGCTGCTCAATTACAACAAGTGACCATGGAGATCGAGAAAGAGATACTTAGTCAATAGGTTAAGCTAGATATCACAATTGGTTCAATGAGATATTTCAATAAAGATATGTTGAAGAGATTTGTTCAGGATGTCATGGATTCAGAGGTAAGTTGATAGTCACACAATTAGCATATATACATTCACATATTGTAAGTGTCCTTAAATATTTGCACATTTGTTTCTTGTTTACTAGTATTTAGTTATTAGGATTTGTAAATTGTCTTAATGTCACTTTGTCTAATTGCTCAACGTTGTCCTTTGTTTTCTTTTGAAGTTTCCTTTTTGCATATTATTGTTCATGAGAGCCTAATCATAGTCCCCATTAGGATGAACGCATTTACTTTCCTGGAATGCATGAGCATATAGTTAAAGAGAAAATGCTAGAATGGCATAGTGAATGAGCTCATTAGTTGAGTTGTTGACCATTTTCATTATTGATGTAAGCGACTTCCACTCAAAATTAGAGTTCTTAGTGTTTTTCACAAGATATTATATGCATCTTGATTTTTTTACACTATTAAAAAATTGATGGAGCATAAGTTTTCGAGGATATACTTTCAATTTTTAAATTATATCTAATTTTTTTGTTTATGATCACAGTCAAAATGAATAGTCAAGAAATGTATTATATTTCAAATGTATG
The DNA here is from genome assembly GCA_000404065.3 of Pinus taeda. Taxonomy (NCBI): domain Eukaryota; kingdom Viridiplantae; phylum Streptophyta; class Pinopsida; order Pinales; family Pinaceae; genus Pinus; species Pinus taeda. The sequence goes on from APFE030833557.1 coordinate 75,340, forward strand.
TTCCATGTATTGTACTTATTTTAAGCATAGCTATGATGATTGAAATTTGAATCTCGATACGGTTCTTGCTATTGTGATTGTGTTGCTTAATGTTTGATACTTATGCTTTGAGATATTGTATTATGTCATTCATAAATGTGCCAAGAATACATAATGGAAATATAGTTAAGAGTTGTTAATTTTAATAGTTCTATTTTATATGAAGCTAGAATAATGTTGATTGTTTTAATATTTTAAATTTGTGTGGAGTGTATTTTTTTAAAGTTCGGTAAAACAATTTTTTTTCCTCTTGATAGATGACCTCTGCAAACATGAGGCGAAAACCCTAGGGTTTGAAAACCTATAAGAAACATGTCATTACAGAGTAACGACCACATCATAGATAGCTGACTAATGGAAGGACATGCAAACATCAGAAGGGGGGAGAGATACCCTCCTACCGGAACATAGCAACTGGTGATTCAAGTGGAAAAGCCAGCAATTAACCAAGTTCCCAAGAAGAGGTAGTCCCCAATAATGGCCCTATCCTAGGAGCTAGATGGTAGGCCTAGAGCACAAGATAGTGCTTTCCGTGTGTAGTAGAGAAACCTAGTTTTATACCCCATTAACAAACTAGAGAGATACCACAGCTACATGAAGGACCACGCGATGATCTGAAAATTCATTGGTGTTTTGCCAACAGAGAAGGATCTGATCAAATGGATCCAATAGAAATGGAAACCAAAAGGACATGTAAAACTCAAGTTGGGAGCCAAAGGTTTTTTTATGGTAATCTTCTCAAACCTGCAAGATAAGGAAAGAGTCTTCGAAAATGGTCCATATTTTCATTATAATGCAGGATTGTTCATAAGGTACTGGGAGGAATGCTATGATATTGATAAAGAGAAATTCCTAGCAACCCTTGTATGGGTGAGACTGTTTGGCCTCCCTATTGACTTTTGGGATCCGGAAATAATGGAAGGAATCGGAAACTCAGTCGGACTATTTGTTGGAATCACAAAAACCACATGAAGCAGCTGCTACACTTCCTATGCCAGGATCTTTGTGTACATAAATATCTCTGAGCCAATCCCTGAATCAATAAAACTTGAGTATCATGAAGAAATCTCAGAATAAACCTTGGACTATGATCATATATTGTTCTGATGCCTCCGATGCCATGAATATGGACACTTGTTTAAAGAATGTGCATTGAACGAAGAAGTAAAACAAATGAAACCCCCACAAGAGACAGATGAGGGATTCAAAGAAGTCAAGCATAAAAGGAAGACCCCTAAAGGACAACAAAATCGAGGAAACAATCAAATGCAAACGAATAACAAGAAAAGATATGAGGTATTACAGGAAGAAGAGGAAGGAATGGAAAGTGTGACAGAAACAATGGACTACCATAACAAAGAAAAATATAATATTCATATTAAAACAAAAATTACCCCAAAGAGGAAAGACCAAATGGATAAAAAAAATAAAAGAAGAACAGGAACAAATAAATCTCACCATAATGGAAGTGGATGTAGGAAGGGGAGAGGAGTTAAGCACAAAGTGGAATTTTTGAAAAGAGTGTTAAATGAATGGAAGCATCTAGATGAAAGATTCATCCCAAAGGACGAAAAGAAATTATACAAGGAAACCTTCCAGCAATACAAGGCTAACCAAGGACAAAGACAAGTAGAGATATCAGAGCAACTAGGCATGCAACAAAAAGAAAACCCACAAGAACAACACAACAGAAGTAAAGGATGCAAGAAAAGAGGGAGAAGAAATCTACAAGATTCAATCCAAATAATTGGAGAGATGCTGGTAAACACTAGAAGGGTAGTACCACTCTCAGTGGTATTCCAACAACTAAACAAAGTTAACCAATGATAGTACTCTCATGGAATATAAGGGGCCTTAAGAGCCAAGGAGAACATAGATATCTATAAGAGAGACTAAGAAAGGAACAGCCTCAAATATTTCTTCTCCAAGAAACAAAGATAACGGGTGAAAAACTAGAGGATATTCTACAGAAACTGAAACCAAGATATGAAGCAATTTCACTAGATGAAAAAGGGAGTGCAAGGGGGATAGTTGTGCTCTAGAATCCTGCAGAGGTGATGGCAGACTACTGGATAAGAATGTCATGAATTCTTACTGACCATTTCTAGAACATAGGAACTAAATAATGTATCGTAATTTGAGTAGTGTATGGGTTGCACATCCCAGCAGAGAAGGAAAACTTTGTACAAAGCATTAGGAAATTAAGCCACATGCATACAGAAAAGCTCTGGTTAATAGCAAAGGATTTCAATTTAATAACCTCCTTGGAGGAAAAAAAAGGAGGGATTAGAAGAGAAGAACCTAAAATGGATTAGTTTATAGATATGCAATAAGAGCTCCGCGTATTAGATATCCCCACCAATAATGGAACTTACACCTCGAATAACCAATGAGGAGGAAACTGTCAAATTGTGTCAAGGCTAGACATATTCCTAGCAATGAAGAACTTAATAAGTAGATATTTTTATTATGAAGCATCAATCCTGCCATGCATGGGCTCTGACCACTAAACAATAAGGCTAGAACTAGATATGAAATAAGGGAAAAAGAAGCAACCATTCTGGTTCGAAGCCTTCTCACTGTGGGATTCAAACTTCTTAGAAAAAATAAAGGAATGCTAGATATCAAGCACAGAACAAGGGACGAACAAAATGCATACATTCAAGTTACACCTCAAAGATCTCAAAGTAATAATAAAAAAATGCAACAAAGAAGAATTTGAGAATATTCACCAAGATCGGGAACTGCTTCAGGCAACGATGAAAAGGGTGCAACAACAAATAACAACAAATGGTCGATTAGAAACCCTAGTAGAGGAAGAAGGACAACTACTAATGAGTATAGAAGAAAGGAGGCAGCAAGAAGAAATATTGTGGAAACAAAAATCGAGAGTCCAGTGGCTAAGGGAGGGAGAAAAGAACAAAATATTCTTCCACAAAGCAATGATGCAACACCGATAGTATAACAAAATATTTTCTTTATTAGATCAGGGAGGAAACCGAATAATACAAACTGAAGAGATGGAGAACCTACTAGTTCATCATTTCCAAGATATAATGGTTGAACCAAATCAACATAGAATAGAATAGATAGGCAAGATAACTAGGCATATCCCCCAGCTGGTCAACAGGGATCAGAATCTAGCCCTAATGAGAATACTAACCACCGAAGAAGTGGAAGAGGTAGTCAAAGGATTAGAAAAGAATAAAGGTTCAGGACCGGATGGATTTACTGTGGAATTCTTCCAAGAAACATGGCCTATTCTAGGAGAGGATATACTAGAAGTAATAGAGGAGTCGAGACGAACAAAAAAGGTACATACGGCTCTTAACTCAACCTTTTTAGCTCTTATACCTAAATATGACCACTCCAAAGAGTTGTAGGGGTTTAAACCCATAGCTTTATGCAACATAATTTATAAAACCCTTTCAACCATCATGGTTGATCATCTCAAATCGATTCTCTCAACCCTAATTTCCCAAGAGAAAACTAGCTTCGTTAAAGGAACACAAATATTAGACGAGATAGTAACAGATGAAGAAGCAATATATTCCCTCAAGCACCTCAAAGCAAAAGGAATGATGATCAAATTAGACCTATAAAAATCTTATGATCGGTTAAGCTATACTTATCTCCAAGGAATCTTAAAAACATTTGGCTTTGACCCATAATGGATAAATTGGATTTATTCTTTGATATCGAATCTTGTATTTTCAATCCTCCTAAATAGAGCTCCAATAAAGGCATTCAAAGCAACAAAGGGGCTCAGAAAAGGAGATATGATTTCCCTTTTCCTGTTCATACTAGCAGCTGAAGGTCTAGGTGGATATGTGAAAGAGAAGGAGCAAGCAAGACAATTTAAAGGCCTTCACATGTGGGGAAATGATCTAGCCTTAACGCATCAACATTTTGTTGATGACATTATGATTTTTTGCTAAGAAACTCTTAAGGAAGCCAAAGCCCTCCTCACCATTTTGCAAGACTTCATGAATGCCTGAGGAACACAGATCAACAAAGAGAATTCATATATCTTCTTCTTCAACACAACAACCCAATCCCAAACAATTTTGGCAAGAACAATGTGATTTCGTATAGGAACCTTGCATTAAAATATCTGGGGATTTTGCTAAGCCTTCATCTGATTAGAGTGGAAAATTGGAAGGGACTCCTGGCAAAGATCCAAGGTCGCCTATAGAATTTGACTTTATGGACTTTAAACATGGCGAGTAGAGTTATACTTCTTAAGGAAATGTTGCAATCAATACCTATATGCCAACTATCAAGCCTAGAAATCCATAAAACTGTGTGCAAAGAGATGACAAATATATTCAAGAAATTCATGTGGAAAGGGCCACAAACAATAAAGAAATGGGCCTTATTAACTTCAAGCTAGCTAATCAAACCCATCAAAGTAGGGGGGTTGGGCCTTCGGGACCCGTACACTCTGAACCAGGTCATGGGGGCTAATCTATGGTGGAGATGGGTACAAGGAGGAACAAATCTATGGAAAAGGATATGGGGTAGAAAATATGGGATGCCTAGGTTGATAGAAGGAAGACTGAGAACTCAGGAGAATATAAAAGGGTTGGCAATCTAAAACCTGGTAGCAAAAAATAAGGAACTGATAAGAAATCATAGCTTCTAGGAAATTGGAGGAGGAGATAAAGCAAGGTTCTAGCAAGAAGCTTGGCAACATAGAGAAAAATTATTCAGTAAGCCAGACCTAGCAGAAATATTCCTAAACACAAACAGTCCAACAAACTAGATGGGGAGAAACTTTTGGGAAATGGAAGCAGAAGCTCAATGGAGAAAATGGAAGAGCAGACAACACTAACTAGAAGAACCTAATTATATATAGTGGGAAAATTATGACAAATAAATGGAAACCAAAAGAATAATGATTGTGGAAGGATCTGATATTTTAAGATGGGGATATAGAACAAAAGGGATGTTCACCATCAAAGAAGGATCTTATCTGCAAGAAGAACACCAACAACAACAATGGAGACCCATATGGGAACACATATGGAAGGATAAACTGTGGCCGAAAGTATCTTTCTTCCTATGGGTGGTATACCATGGCCGCAACTTAACATGGGATCAACTATAGGTAAGAGGGATGTAGGGGCCATCGATCTGTTGCACATGTCAATGAAAAAATGAAATGATGGAAAGCCTAATGAATGATCGCAGTTACAACAGAGTCTTATGGAAAAATCATGAATTACACTTTGGCCAGATGGAGAGGGATCAATCAAGCACCAAAAAAAAATGGAAAAATGGAGAAAGAAAATATACTTGAGCCCTATCTTGAACCGAACCTGGAATATCTCCTTAAGCTTCCTTTTGTGGGTAGTATGGAAAGAGAGGAACTGGAGAATCTTCAGAGGAGGAAAAAAAAGCAATGTAATTGTGGGAAATGACAATTCAAAACACACAAGAGACAATTCTAGCCAAGAAATGGTACCCAAATGATTGGGAAACCACACCATAGGAAAGACAAGTCATGGACAGGCTAAGCTTGAACTCAAGAATGTTGATGTCGAAGTCTTGGAAACAACAACCAATACTTTGTGACTTCAATAGTGCAGCTAAAGGAAATTTGGGAATAACAGGGCTAGGGGGAGTGTTGAGAGATCACCAAGGCAACACAATCAAGGTGTTTGCAATGGATTGTGTAACAGCCAGCAACAATGAAATATTATATGCACTGAAAAGGGTTAGAAATCATGAGAAGAGAACACTACCAAAAGATCATAGTGGAAGGAGATTGAACACTAGTGATAGATAAAGTGACAAAAATTCGGCAAGTAACTCCTTGTGAAAAATAAGCCAAAGTTGGAGAACAACATGGCTAGTACAAGAAATAGGAATTCCAATAGATAGAATAGCCTACATCATTTTGGAACATGTACACCATTTGTGAAATGTGGTTGTATATTCCTTAGCAATTTAGGGATTTGGCAAACCTCGGAGAGCTTGGATAGAATGGGAGAAGCTATAAATCAAACAGAAGGGTTAAATACCCTCATGGAAATACTAAGAAACAAGAAAGAGGAAGCAAAGAATCCTCGATCAGGGTGTGTAGGGACATGGGAGCCAACAGGTAGAGGAAGTCTGGGACAGAGGGAAGGAGGATAAGACAAGTGGAAAAAGGAATGGGGGAAAGGAAGGCAGGTAGAGAAGCCAGAGAAAGGAAGGGAATGATGGAGGACAATTAATGGATGTGAGGTGGTCACCTCAATTGAGAACCTCACATGGAGGAAGAGGAGGTGGAAATTAAAAAATGGAAAGGGGTAGGTACCTCAGTAATGAGGACATGTAAGTGGGGGAAAAGGTTAAAGGAAAAGGTGGCAAGGCAGCAAGGCATTTGCATGCGAGGTGATCACGTGGATGAAGAAGGTGGTGAAAGTAGAGTGAAGGAAGGTGACAAATAACAATTGGAATTCATCAGCAGTAGCTGGTATGTAGTTACAGATCTCTTCTATGGTAATAGAGTAGAAATGCCTTGCAAATGGAGAAGAATGTGGAAAATAATGAAACGATGTCTAGTCTTTGTCACGATAAGAATGTGTGGTTCAGTTAGGAAACGAAATGGAAATCTTTGTAGGTTTAAGTATAACTGCATGCTAATGATATAGGGGTTCAAGTGGATAGAAGTCTTGGAAGGGTGGGGGGGCATTTTGGACCCTATAAGGGGCCTGGCTAGTCCCATGGCAACAAAAGATTATTTGGTCCCATCGTAGGGGAAATCCATGGTAAATCTCATGTTTTCAAGTATAATTGCTTCCTGAAAGGGTGTGGGTATACTTGGATGGCCATCCTGGAGGGGTGGGGAGGAGAATTCAAGACTGTGAGAAACCTAGAATGAATTCTGAAACAAGGGAGAAAATGATATTTCCCATCGCTCGAACTTATGGTTGAAGCAAGTAGAGAAAAAACCCTGAAACCTATGTGAGTAGCAAGGAAAGCTACCGCCCCCGGACCCAGGGAAGGGGGAGACAAAAAATCTAGATAGGGGGAGAGATAGAAAGGAAATGGGAGGGATTTTCATCTCCTCAACATAGGAAAATGACCCAGAGGGGCATTGTCTAGGTAGAGAATTGGCAAGAAAACCGTAACTCCTATGAGGACAGCAAGAAGGCCTCCAGCTCGTTTGTCCATAAGAGGGGAAGAAGATACCCAAGGAAGCCTTGGGGAATGGGAATTAGGGAGGGCACTGAGTATAGGAGTGAGGCAATAATAGCAAGGCCTCAATGGGAGGGAGAAAGAGTGATTTAAGAACAAATTGAGAACGAGAATGCAGAAAACCAAACCAAAAAAAAAAAGCCAAAATTTTAAGGAGGATAAAATTCTTGGTTTTAATAAACTAATACTGGTTCATATTGCAAGTATCATTAACCTAAGCGCTCACCAGTCCCTGGAAGGCTGACATTGCAAATATGACAAGCTCCAGGTAAGCAAAGACCATTGTTGGAAAGAACAAGAGAAAATGGTAAAAGCAGGTGAGAAGGGATGGAAAAGGGGAGGCAGAACATGAAAGAAGGCCACTAGTGAGGCATCCACGAGTAGACCATAAAGGAAAAGAGGAAGATGAATAGGAAAGGAGAACATGCAAAATCTAATGCATGCCTACCATGTAGGCACCCCAATAGAGGTCAAGGTGATGATAGCCTCATGGGAAGAGGAGTTCAATATCAAAGTGGTAAATGAAGAAATCCAAGAAACTGACTAGGAGCACATAATTCAAGGTCCAAGGCACACTCATGGGCACCAAAACGTTATTTCGACAGACCATTCAGCTATATTAGGTTATGAAAAATCTACTGGCAAAGGCCATGACAACGTATAAAGACCGAGAGGAGCAAGAAGAGGATAGACAAGAAGAGCTCAACTTGAAATACATCCAAAAGGAGATCCAATTAGTACAGATGCAACAATATCACCACAACTTAAACTTAAAAGAAGTGGAAAAACAGACTCAGACACTGTTGCAGAGTGAAGTGCCCAGGTCAAGTGAGAAAGATCCGGCTCCAATAGACTCTTCAGATGAATGAATCAATGATATTGTTAGTTAAACTTTGTTATGATATTGAATAGAATTTACTTTTCAAGAATTAAGAATATAATAGACATAGCAGAAAATGTAGCCTTGATGATAAGAATTAAACTGATTAAATTTTGGACAACCTTTGATGTTGACCGGTGGCCAACAGACCCGGTTTCCTACAGGCAGGTTGAGGCCACTAGGTATAGTTTTAAAGACATATATTACTACATGTTTATGGAAAATTAATAGAAAAGAGAAGAACTACCAAGCTTACACAAAAAACAAAAAAACTGTGTGGAGTGTAATAATATGCAAAAGGATTTTATTGCGCTTTCCACGTATCTCCCTATTGTGCATAGTAAAATATTTTTTTTGCATTTCAAAATGAAATTGATATATTGATTTTGAGCAATTTCAATTTCTATCTATACATTTTCTTGTTATAAAATGTTTTCTTCTTAAGCAGAATAAGAAATTTACACAAAATGAAAAATAAATTACTTAGTGGTTCTCTCATTTCTACTGTTTAAATTTATTTAATATATAAACTATTTTTGAATTTGTTCACGCATTCCAAAAAATGTAGTAAGTTTTAATTTTTTTAATTTTTGTGGAATGTGGAAGTGAGAGAAAGCCTTTCATTGTTCGCTACCCCTTCTGCGCAATGAAAACATTCACTGCCCCTCCATACGCTGCACTTTTCGTACATCCCCTCTCTGTTACATTTTGAATAAAGTATTCTCCTCTACACATACCACATCTCTTGCACATCTTTTATTTCACACATATTCATAGCTCTAGGCAACTACTCTCTCACACAGCTAAATCTATAAAAGTTTCAAATGCAAAAGAGTTTAAAATTAATTGTGTGTCTACACCTGTTCACCTTTCTGCATTGCATATGAGAAAATGTGGGCCCTACTCTAATATTAAATGAAGTATCCTTTTAATTAATAACTATTAAGAATGTTCAGTACAACGTATGGATCCAAACCTTAGCATTTTGAAAAACATATAAATGAATCTTGCTATTTGGTTATAATTCTAAGACACAGCCTCTTCACATTTTTCACTTCCTGCACTTATGAAAACACGTAAATAATGACAAACTGTGGAAATGTGGATATTTTTGAGTAAAGAAAAATGTAGGTTTTGGAAAAAAGAAAAAAAACTTACACATTATGTGAAGGAAGAATACGCATTGCTTTTATGATCATAATCATTTAATGAATGTGTTATCCTCCACAATATCCCAAGGCTGAGAAAGGAGATTGACGAAGGTAACCTCAAACCACTTAGGGTTTAGCAGCTAGCCCTAATAAACTAGAGATGGCTCTCTCTATAAAGCTCACAACTGAATATTACTGGAGTGGAAAAATGATATTCGGCTAGGTATGTTCATCTCTATGGTTTTGAAATTTAGGGTTTTACTGGACTAGGAGTAAAAATCAGGGAACTAGGTCAAAAAATCAAAGGTTTTAGTTGCAAGAGATATAGAGGAGTAGTGTAGGTATGCTTTTGTGATAATTTGGGGTTTTTTCGATGTTGTGTAGGGTGTAAAAGCTAATATTCAAAATGAGCATGGCAAGTAGGAATTCATTTATCAAAAGATAAATAACATAAACATGAATTTCCTAACAAAATAGAGCTTAAGCTTAAGAATTATGTTTAGAACCTCTTCGGAAAATAACTAAAATCCTAGATATGGAAAGGGGATGAAGTTATCATTCATATAAGATATTAACAGAAGAAAAACATTATCATAAACTCATACCACAATAATTCCTATATAATGGTTGCAAATGGCCTTGGATTTCTTGTAAAAACATAATTGTATACAATCTCCAAGCCTTTCATTCTCTAATGTCCAACCTTCTCTAAATTAGATTGGGTTACATATAGAACATAATATCAGCTTCCCCTTCTCAGGGATCGAATCCAACATTCAAGAAACTACTTACAAGAATATCTCCAACCATACCTAGGACTAGGAAAGTTAGAAACTGACTCCCAATTTGGTGCAAAACTTATTCATTTGACCATAAGAACCTATACAAGCATGAATGTAATTAATTTTTACTTTGAAAAAAATAATTACACCTTAATTCATCATCACAACCCCTAAAATGAAAAATTACATTAGCAAAAGTCGAACTAGACTAAGGAAATTGAGAAAAATGAGTTCGAGGCAAAAACATAGTGAATTGCCTCAAAATGTAGCGTGCTTGGAGAAAACATAACATGTTGTTCATAAGTGACTTTTGGAGTGGTTACCGAGCTCCAAATAAAGATATGAAAAATGATGGAAAAATCTCTATGTATCTAATACACCATAGAATATTCAAAAACTAAAAAATACTACTTCTAGACCTCCAAAAACCATTTCTCCCGCAACTCCAAAAAGGTAGCGTGCCTCTAAAAAACATGGCATAAAAGTGTTTTTTTGTACTTTTTTTTTTAATTTTTGACCTAGAAAAAGATACTAACATGGATCTTTAGTTACATAACTTTAATTTTTAGGTGATAAGGAACCCATAAATGCAAAATTTTCCTGATTTGGAGGCCTCCAGCAAAAATGTAGCATGGGACATGCTACCTTTTCTACCCTAAAACTGTGTAAAATTTCCAAAATGCCCAAAATCTTCAAAAAATTCCAAAATTTGTTCAAAGTGTTTCAAATTTATTCCTTGGAGCTAGGTAATGATTCTCAATCTATGACTGAAGCCTCGGCCAACAACTCGAGCTTATCCCCCTTGTTTTTTTTTAATTAGGGTTTCCTTGAGTTTTCTCTTCAAGTTTTGAATTCTGGTTTGGGAAACCCTGCTTCTTGTGTAATAATGTCTAGCCATGTGCCTATGCAAGTTGGTGGTCCTATAGCTGTAGCTATAGCCTTAGTTGAAATGATGAAGTTTAACCTTGTAATTTTTACCTTATCACTCCTAAGGTTTGTGGCTGAAAACCAGTTAACTTGGCAGGATATCCTACTTGTTGAATTTTCTCACGAAACCCTAAACAAGACACCTTTTGGAAACATTGCTTGGAAAATGATGAATACCTCAATTATTTAGTGTCAAGTGGCTCAAACCTTGACACATGACCTCCTTTGTTGTATGTCTTTTTTCCTCTCTCCGTTTTTCACAATTGCAAAGCAAAAACCCCAACCAAAGAGATGGGAAGACAAAGTTTTTTAGAGGGAGAAATGGATTGTGATTAGTATATTTAGGTGAGGGAATGAAGCAGTTAGGGAAGAGATATGTGGGTAAGAAAATTTGGGGAGGTAGGGAGATGTGTTGGGAAGTTTAGGTAGGTGAAAAATGATGAAAATACTAAAGGGATCTATTGTAGGGAATTTAAACATAGTCCTAACCCTAAAACTGCCAAAAATGCAGCATGGAGACTAGGGTTAGGCCTAAGGGTTAGGGAAATGAAGGAGGAAGGGTAATAAAGGTTGTGGGAAGTGTATTTGGGTGTGAGGAATGGTAGAATAGGTAGTGAACTAGTTATATTCTCTTGCAACCCAAACTATGGAGCTCACCCACCAAAAACGTAGTGTGGGGGCTATGGGAGGGTTTCCCCACTGAAAATATGAAATAAAGGTTGATAGGAGTGGCAAGAGATTTAAATTACTTGTTAATAGGTTGATGGAACCTTCATTGGCCACATAAAACCTTTGGAGATGTATTCTTTGCCTCTATAAGTGAAAACGTAGCGAAGTGTAAAAAATGCAATGTGGTTGGCTGAAAACATCGCGTGCAGCTTTCGAGGGGGTGCCAATCACCTTTTGAGAGTGTCCTTCAATGCTTTTGTACTAACATAAACTTTTCTAGTGATTTAGTTGATGCAGGAGGTGGACGAAAATGAGGTGGTAGTATGGAATTAGACTATTGGTTAACTTTGTAAACAATCAGCAGTGCTTAAACGGATTATGTATGTGTATTTCCCCCTGAGGGTCCCTCTTACCTGACCAATCACCATTGGTCCCTCATTGACTTCTCCTTTTGTTGAATGCTTCAATCCGCACTGTTGATCTTACTTCTCCTAATCCAATGGATATAGCTTCGTCCACTCATCAACTTACCCGGAGTCGATTTGACCCATCCAATTGAATGGTTGTCGCGAAATCTCGCATAGATTCTTGCACGAATGATATGAAGTCAGGAGTGCACAAGAAAACTAGTTTTCTCATGCTACATGTCGACTGCTAAAGGTAATCACGTGAAATTTCCCAATACCATTTACAACCTTTAAGGTGCACGAGATACCGCTTCCCACTTATGAAATACAACCCATGTGCTTAATTCATACTTTAAGAAAGGCGCTTTAAGGAAAGGTTTAGTGCTTAAGTACAATATTAACCCTTAATACGAACCCACTGATATTTATAAATAAATGTATAAATAGAGGAAAATACCCGATTAGGGTCCAGAACACTGATACACAGCTACAAATGAATATCTGCACTAGAACAGTGTGTCCTCACCACACTTCATCAATTATTCAACAAAATGGAAATTAGAGAGTCTTGGCCCTCTCGGCTCGATTACAATTGTTTGTTTGAATTTTTTTTCAATCTCAAACCCTATCTCTCACTCAAAACTCTCGCTTACTCTATCTCAATCATCTAATATCTTTGTCATTACATTCTTTTTCCTTTTATGAATCAAATCCTATCCTAACTACATTGACAACTCGATCTCTACTTTTATCAACTCAACCATTAAATCCATATTCTCAAGCTTTGATACACACCTATACTAACAACTTATATCCTATTCTAAAAACAATACAATATTCTAATTATTACAATAATTGAGATAAGGATTAATTTGAGAGATCCAACCCTCTCTACTAAAACTGATTTTTGACCATTCAGGTCAATGAAATTCATCTCTTGTTCGCCACAACATGTGATCATACAATCACGTTGTTGGCTAAGTTTGGATGCTCCCACATCATTAGTGCTCAATTTCAATGGAATGGGTGAGAGAAATTCTTGCATGGTCTCTTATAAGAGTTAAATTCACTTTTTTTCATATGTCATGACATGACATTATCCTTCATTTTGAAACCAAAAGTGAGGTGTTTTGTAGTAATACATTTATTAACTGAAGTAGTATCTTTATCTTTATTACATATGCCTCCTAAGATGATAAATCCCTTATGTGTGGACTCAAAGCCATAAACATGGCTTTTTAGCTTAAAACTCACATAATGATGACAATTACAAGTGATGACCTAGACCAAGACTTATATGATTATTTAATTTATCCATGACCCGTAACACTTGGAAAATGACATGACCATGATGAATAATGATAATCATGAGTGATGAAGGGAGTAGAACTGACCTAGACACACCAACCAATGATCAAAGTTTTTTATATCAAGACCTACTGAAGCCATAAAAAACTTGACCTAGGACCCTAAGAAAAACTTTGAAAGAGCACATTTGATCACTGGTGACTGGTAGGACTAATAGACACTAACATAATGCATGCAAAGAAACCAAATTTTCAAGGGTCAATGTTCATTCTACAAGGATTTCATTGTGTGGAGCTTCCATACTGTAGAGATTACAATGAAAGCTTTCATTGTGCAGAGGAAGCTATGTCATAATGCATTAAACTATAGGTTTTATTGTAACATATTTTGTTATTGTGCAGAGGTAGCTTATCTCTATCTTAATTTGAATAATTTCATTGTGAGGAGCTTTCAATGAAAGCTTTTATTGTGTAGATGAAGCTTTCTTCGCACAATGAAAGCTTTAATTAAAAATTTACAAACCTAAAAACCATAAATATAAATTAAATTAATTTAACTTTATGATGAAATCAAATTTATTTAATAAATATTTTTTATCAATTGTTAAAAACAATTAATATTATTATCAAAGAAAATTCCATTTCATTTATGAATGCATGCAAGGACGAAATTGTAAACTTAGATTAAAACATTCTAAATGAAAAATGACACTAATAGTCTAATATAGTTTTATCCACTAAATTATGTGAGAATATTTATATCTCAATGCATTTGATACCCAGAGTTAAGATTGAGGACCCAATTAACATTAAAAGCATGTGTCTGATTAGAGTTTTAGATTCTAAATGCAAAGTGAAAATTGAAAGTATAATTAGAAAAAGTTGTCATTTTCTACCATTTTCCTTAACTATATTGTTATACTCATGTTCATTTTTCCATATTTCATATTAATTTAAAATTTCAAGACTAATTTTGCATATTTGTTTCCAATTTTCCCCACAATGTCTTTGTAGCATAGTTCTCCCTCAACCTTCCTCTTTCATATGCATATGAAAAAATAACATAATTAAACAAAATAGAAAAGTAACATTGGTAGCTCTGAATTTTCCATGTTATATAAGTATTAACACTCCATATTATCTTTAAGAATTTTGCATAATGTAATCTCTTTAGCAATAACCATCAACTTCTCAGTCACTTTTAGCATGTACTTTCAACCAATGATCTTGTATCATGTCCTTTTCTTATTGTTTTGTTTTTTTATGTTGTTCTCTTTTGGCTAAACAAACCAAATTATTTTCTAGCTTGTGCTACCTATTCTCCGAAACCAAATTATGACTAAAATTGACCCTAGAGAAATGAAAAACCGGAAATGCAGTAATTTTAGGTCTCTCAAAAATAAATATAGTCTTGATATCTAAGATATGGTGTTGAAGAGCCACATATGCGAAGCACAAAAGTGTCGACAAGTGTTATATGCAGAGATGAGAAAACTCAACTCGACTTCCGCACTGTACACAAAGAAAACGTTCAAGGTCCTTATGCACTAAATCCTTAGTGTATAATATCAAATGAAGTCTCCTTTTAACTATTAACTATTTTCAATACAATGCATGAGTCCACATAATGTGCAAACGAATATTACACATTGTTTTTATGGCCATAATCATTTAATAAATGCATGCAAAGAATCCAAAGTTATAGGGATCAATGTTTCATTGTGTAAGGATTTCATTGTGGGAAGCTTTCATAGTGTAGAGCTTACAATGAAAGCTTTCATTGTGCGAAGGAAGCTATGTCATAATACATTAAACTATGGGTTTTATTGTAGTAGTATTCTTCATTGCATGGATCCTTCATTGTACAGAGGGATCTTATGCCTATTTTAATTTTAATAAGTTCATTGTGTGGATATTTCAATGAAATTTTTATTGTGCAAAGTAAGCTTTCTCCACACAATGAAAGCCTTCATTATAAAACTACAAACCTAAAAATCATAATATATAAATTAAACTAAATTAACTTTATGACTAAATAAAATTTATTTAATAATTAATTTTAATCAATTGCTAAAAAAAATATTATTATTATGAAATAAAATTAAGTGTCATTTATGAATGCATGTGAGGAAACAACTGTAAACTTAGATTAAAAGATTCTAAATGAAAAATGACACTAATAGTCTAATAGAGTCATATCCACCAAATTATGTGAACATTTTTATATCTCAACGCATTCAATACGAAGAGTTAAAATTGAGGACCCAATTAATGTTAAAATCATGTGTCTAATTAGATTTTTAGATTCTAAATGCAAAGTGAAAACTGAAAGTCCGATTCCCTGAAGTTGTCATTGTCTAACATTGTCTTTAATCGTATCTATTATACTTGTGTTCATTTTATCATATTAAATTAAAATTTCAAGAATACTTTCTCATATTTGTTACCATTTTTTCTCACAATGTCTTTATGGCGTAGTTCTCCGATAGCCTTTCTCTTTCATCTGCATATCACAAAACTAACCTAATTAAACAAAATAGCAATGTAAAATTGGTAGATCTAATTTTGCCATGTTATACAAGAATTAACGCTCCATATTATCTTTAAGAATTCCAAAAAATGTAATCTATTTCGCAGTAACCATCAACTTCTCAGTCACTTTTAGCATCTACTTTCAACTATTGATCTTACAACTTTCCCAATAAACCATGGAACCATAATTATAGCAACCTGCTTCATTGTCTAAAGCTTTTCTTGTGCAGATATTTTTTTGTGCAAAGATTTCATTTTGCTAAACTTTCTTTATGGAGAACTTTTGTCATCCTTTTCTTTTTTATGCTAATGATTTATTCTTATAGAAAATAATTCCTAGGACATTAATAATTATCAAAAAATTGTCAAGCACTTCCTCTTTAATATGGGTATGACATAGATAAAATCGAAGTTATGATAATGAAATCTCATAAGATCATTTATGATGTTTTAGCATATGACAGTAATAATTTGGAAGAAGTGTCTTTTTGTTCTATATAATGAAACATTGACTATGACCAAATCAAATTTATTTAATGATAATTTTTTATTAGTATCACTCGCTTCATGAAGAAATGTGTTCACTATTCATTACTTTGCAAAATTTATTATTATTATTATTATTATTAGTCCCTGCCTTCCTATTTATTATTATTATTAGTCCAGGCCTCGCTAGGGACTATAACACTAGCCTTGTGGTCAAAGCCTAGTGAATATCGATTATTTTTTACTACAAAAATTGATATATCCACATCAAAGTCCATTGGCTATTAAATATTTATGTCCACATTTTAATTATAAATTCAGTGAAATGTTAAATATCCATATTCTTCTACAAATTCAAAAATCATTTTCTAATGTCTGGAAATCTTATTTCTAATTTTGCATTTGCCAAACAAGGTTTGTCTTTACTTAGTATTTAATATGTATATTGAATATTTATAAGGTAGCGTGACAATTGTGACCACTAATTTCAGTTATGTTGTATGTAGGAGCCTTTGCTAGGTGTTTATCATGTAATTTTTTTAGCATACACTTTACAAATGCATATTTGATCGCTTTTCGAATGATATAACTTTAAATATATTTTTTGTGTGGGATGTATTATGTTTTTATGGTAGTTTCATGGCATGAGGTATTATCACTACAAGATCATTTTGAACGAAAGTGCAAAATGTGTAACATTTTTGTTAAGTAAACACTGCATTCTTTGTTTTATATGTGAGTACTTAGGAAATTTATATAAAGTGTGTCAGATTCATGTAGCAATGAGATGTGGAGTTCAAAAAATGGATAATGTGATAGTTCTAAACATGTTTATACAAAATACATTATTGTCTTATAACTGTTATGTCTGAATTAATTTTGTGCTATGAAATTAGAACTTATTTTTCTTATTTCTATGCATTTGGTCTAATTCATATCATCAGAATCGGGAAAATGGACACACCCAGAATATATACCATTAAATACACTGATAACTTTAATCAAAGGTATGTTTTTGTTCTATTTATTGTCATTTGATTACTTTTACATTATACAGTCCTATGTTTTCTTCTTTTTCTTTTAGCTATAATATTTATGTACTATAACTAAAAATAAGGCTTTTTCAATTTTCAAGAAATATATAACACTTAGAGATTTAGATCCAGGACAACAATTATAAGGAAAAAATTACTTTGAACATTTCTGTAAAAAAAAAAATATTTGTTGAAACTAAAGCCTTTTTAGAATTTTACCTATATGCATAGAAATCAGATTCTACCTGATAACCATTGAAGTTAATATATGAGTATTATCAATTATAATGTCCTTTTAAGCATTGATTTCAATGTATAATTTGTAGATAGACAAAAGATATCGGATTTGAATGATGTGACAATAGAGATGAACAAGAGAGTAAAGATAGCAATGAGCACTATTACAAAAAAAGACGGAAAAGAAAAAATGAAAGAAACAAAAAATAGGGAAGAAACAAAAGCAAATAGATAGTTCTGTATAGGTTTAGTTAATTGTATATAAGATTTTTATTTTTAATTAATTTCAATTCAATGCTCATGACTACGCAAAAAGGGATCGAGCTAAGCCATTATTGATCGAATATATCAGTAACAATATAACAGGGAGCATTTTTCATGGCATTGTCTTAGTTACATATCGAACTTTTTTGGACAAAGAAAATAAGATAAAAGAAATGCTATGTGCGTATTTAACAGATAAGAAAATCAAAATGACAATAAAATTGTTTGTGCCAACATGGTTTATTGAACAACATGAGGCAAAACGTATTGCAAATGTTGGTGTTTCTATTAGAGATTTTGAAATAATTCCAAAGCATAAATATGATAGTGGTGATTGTGAAAAAACTATTTCTCCAAATAGCCATATCATTGTAGAAAACATTTGTCAATTTTGCACAAAGTATAGATTATTTTCAAACATGACCATTGCAAATCTATTTTCTAGTCAAGATTTGTTTCCAATTTGCACAATCGGTGCTATTGCAATTTCAGTAACACAAAAAACAATGCAATTTGTTCTATAAATCAAAGAAGACAATGAAGAATAAGACAGGGTAACAATAAGCTTTGATTTATTTGAGTGGTTCATTGTTACAAAGTTATTTTCCATCTGTTATATGGTTTTCATCTATTGCTTCACAAATGGTGCATATGTAATAGGTTCAAGTAAACAAAAAACTTGTTTCAACATATATCTCAATTCAAAGATTGCAAGAAAACATTTTCTCATTGATATTGCTAAAAAATATAGTTAGAAAACAAGAAAGAGTTTTCCAAACTTCACCATCAATGTTCATATGTCCATTGAAAACAGGAAAGAAAGTCAAAAATCTAAGAAAATTGTTTTCTTTGGCGAGTGGAATATGCATGGTAAAATTTATTATATTGTAGCTACTATGTGTATATATAGATATAGGTAAACAAAAAAAGATAAAAAAGCATTTGATTTCATGTTGCTAAGCCCCCATTTTCTATGTCAATTTTATATCACATCCAAGGACACCTGACATCAACTAGTGCATATACAAATCCATTTGAGGCTATATGTGTGTAATGCACTAGTCTAATTACAATGACTAGAACTATGATGAAATTATGCTTTATTGTGCCATTTTCTTTTTTTCCTTTTTTTCCATCGGCTAAACCATATCATACATCTAAGTGACAAGACTAAAATACAATGTGTTCTGAGAGGCGTGGAACTAGAAAAGGTATTACCTGAGCTATGAAAAGTCTCCTATGAGAAATATTGTGTGGAAAAATTATTTGTTATTGATTTGTTGTCTAATTTCGAGACACATGGAACATTTACAATAAACCATCCAAATGCGACTATGCACATACAACGACAGTTTACTTTGTTTACATTATCGAGCAATCTAGTAACAGTACAATTGATCCGAATTGGATCCTAAAACTCTCTAAGTTTTCATGACTGTTTCAAATTATCCTAAAAGATTCAAGTCCTAGAAAAGATTGAAGCTATCAGAAGGAATCCTCATAACAATTGCAGTTGTGGCTAGAGAGGAGCAACGAGGACCCTCGTTTGAGTGTGCAGACCATTGGCCCATGGTAAAGCGCAATGGCACAAAACTGGCAAAACTAGAGGCGAGGTCAAGAAATGGAGGTGAATTCTAATACACGATTAACACTAATCACAAAGCGTCCCCCTCAATGAAGGAAAGCCCCAAAATTCTCGGACCCGAAAACACTATAAAACTTGGAAAAGTAACTATTTTGATTTCGTAGCATGGATTCCCCAAAATGAATATCAGAAGACTTCGAGGTGGTAAGAAGTTTTGACTAAGCCCCGCACGATGCCACACATCGAGCAACACGCGTTTGGCAGAAGAGAGAGAAAACTGCCCGCATCGGATAGGTAAATGTCATACGACTTGTCCACCTGATATAAAGGATGACCGTAGGATTTGGGGGGTCCAAATCGATGACGGAGATACATCCCGATGACTAACCGGATTTGACAAGTCAAAAAGCAAGATGATAGGGATTTGAAGTCCGACGTGGATGATGAGTTGGAAAATGATTCATGTTCACGGGCGATCTTGAAGCAAACAGATTTAATGGCCATTCGAGTGTGATTCAGGGAATCTAACACCCAGTTCATTAGAAAATAGGTGGCCACCTCTCTGAAAGGTGTTACCCAGTGATGATGACGCAGAGCAGAGGAATTCAAACAGATAGAGGAAAGGAAACCAGAAGGCCGAGAAGCGGAAATGAGTAGTCAAAGAGCAGACTGGCTTTAAAGCGATGAACTGACAGAAGCAGAGGATGGGCAACACATAGAGACACAGAAAGACAATAGCAGAGAACAAAGGGTAGAAGCCAATTTGACCTGAAGGCAACATTAATCTTGACAGAGCCAGAGAGACTCAGAGAGTCTGTGTACTCCATTGAAGGCTTGAGAGGTTCAAGCAAGCTCCTCGGTATAGGCTTGTCATACTACTGTGACCCTCATAGGTTGAGTTCTAGTAAGGAGAGTCTGTGCACTCCATTCCTACTAACTCCATTCTGTTAGTGAGACTCGAATCAAGCTCACTGTTATAAAACTCTGCTTGAAAACATAATATATAGGCCACGACTGAAAGGTTGGACCAGGAGACGTAGCCCAGGAGCATTGGGTGAACTCCTTATTAAACTTGTTTTGTTTACATGTTTGATTGTTATATTTTCTATGATTGCCTCAATGTCTATGTATTCTAGCAATCTTATCGATCTGTTGCATAAGTAACACAGGAACATCCATGTACATGAGTCTGTAATACCTTTAATTCTTTATCCTGGATAAATTCCAGATCAAGTGGTATCAGAGGTTTGGGTTGCTAAGGTTAGACAATCTTGTGTTGGATTTTGTTGTTGAATGCTAACTATATCAAAGCTTAAATTAGGAGAAGGAGAATTGGAGAGTTGGGTTGCTAAGATGCAGTTGGCCAGCCTACGCCTTGGAGGCACTGCCTTGGTATGGTGGGAAGGCAGGACACAAGCTGACATGAAGAAACATGGTAAGATTCTTTCTGTCTGGAGTGAATTTGTTTCTATAATTAAAAAGCAATTCTATCCACTAGACTACATGTAGCAAGCCATGATGAACTAGCAAACTCTTCGACAACTAAAAGGCCAAAGTGTACAAGGTTACACTCAAGAATTTAGGAAAAGAGCTTTGATTCTAGGAATTTCTTTACACTCACCTGAGACTTTGTTGAAGTACATAGGTTCTATACATAGCTACATGAGGCACACTATCCTCATGTTTAATCCCACTAGCATAGATGAGGTATCCATTCAGGCTATGCATCTAGAAGCTAGAGGTAAGAATGGGAACCCAAAAGCTGGGGGATCATCCCAACCCACTGCAAGAAAAAATAAGGAGAAAAGAAAACAGAAATGGAAAGAGAGGAAGACAAACACTATACAGAAGAGCAAGTCCTCATGCACTCACTGTAAGAAGGATGGGCGTGATGATGAACACTACTAGATTCTACATCCAGAGCTAAAACCTAAGAAGTTCGAGGGAAAGAAGAAGAAGATTGTTGTAGCTATTCAAAAAGATTTGGGGTCCGACTTAGGAGATGAAGCAACAATCGCAGCCACAGGTGGAAAAGATAAAAATTCTGAAGCATCTACTAGTAATTCTACACAATCTATCGATAATGAACAAAATGAGAGAAAAATACGTGAGATTTTTCATATTTGAGTTATTTCCAATCATCAAAATATTGATACTTTGTTTGATAATGGCTCACAAGTAAATTTAATTTCTGAAGCAATTATAAAGAAGTTGGGATTACTAACCACACCTCACAAGAAACCATATCTATATGTGATAAAGCAAAACTACAAGTGACTAGACAATGTAAACTTAAGTTTTCTTTTGGGTCAACATTTGTAGATGAGGTTGAGTTAGATATAGTTCCTTTGGATATATGTGGAATTGTTTTAGGAAGTAATTACTTATAGGATAGAAAAGCTATTTTCTATAGAGCTAAGAACAAGTATCTACTTGTTAAAACAAGTATCTACTTGTTAGGAGGCACTGCCTTGGTATGGTGGGAAGGCAGGACACAAGCTGACATGAAGAAACATGGTAAGATTCTTTCTGTCTGGAGTGAATTTGTTTCTATAATTAAAAAGCAATTCTATCCACTAGACTACATGTAGCAAGCCATGATGAACTAGCAAACTCTTCGACAACTAAAAGGCCAAAGTGTACAAGGTTACACTCAAGAATTTAGGAAAAGAGCTTTGATTCTAGGAATTTCTTTACACTCACCTGAGACTTTGTTGAAGTACATAGGTTCTATACATAGCTACATGAGGCACACTATCCTCATGTTTAATCCCACTAGCATAGATGAGGTATCCATTCAGGCTATGCATCTAGAAGCTAGAGGTAAGAATGGGAACCCAAAAGCTGGGGGATCATCCCAACCCACTGCAAGAAAAAATAAGGAGAAAAGAAAACAGAAATGGAAAGAGAGGAAGACAAACACTATACAGAAGAGCAAGTCCTCATGCACTCACTGTAAGAAGGATGGGCGTGATGATGAACACTACTAGATTCTACATCCAGAGCTAAAACCTAAGAAGTTCGAGGGAAAGAAGAAGAAGATTGTTGTAGCTATTCAAAAAGATTTGGGGTCCGACTTAGGAGATGAAGCAACAATCGCAGCCACAGGTGGAAAAGATAAAAATTCTGAAGCATCTACTAGTAATTCTACACAATCTATCGATAATGAACAAAATGAGAAAAAAATACGTGAGATTTTTCATATTTGAGTTATTTCCAATCATCAAAATATTGATACTTTGTTTGATAATGGCTCACAAGTAAATTTAATTTCTGAAGCAATTATAAAGAAGTTGGGATTACTAACCACACCTCACAAGAAACCATATCTATATGTGATAAAGCAAAACTATAAGTGACTAGACAATGTAAACTTAAGTTTTCTTTTGGGTCAACATTTGTAGATGAGGTTGAGTTAGATATAGTTCCTTTGGATATATGTGGAATTGTTTTAGGAAGTAATTACTTATAGGATAGAAAAGCTATTTTCTATAGAGCTAAGAACAAGTATCTACTTGTTAAATATGGAATCGAATATATTGTAAGAGCTCATAAGCTCAAGAATAATTATACTCTCATAAACTCAGCACAGATGAAACGAATCATAAATACATGCAAACAATTTTTACTGATGGTTGTAAAGGAAAAGAAACCTGATAAAACAAATGTATTTGAGGGCTGTGATGCTAAACAACAAGCTGATTTAGAAAAAGTTGTTTCAAAATATGATGTATTGTTTCCAGAACCTAAAGGTCTGCCACCCAAAAAGGAAATAGTGCATGATATTAATTTGCAGCAAGATGCTCCATTACCTAACATCGGAATGTACAGGTTGTCCGCTTTAGAGAATGCAAAAATCAAGAGGTAGGTATAGGAGCTACTCGAGAAGGGGTTCATCAGGCCTAGCACATCACCATGTGGGTCTCCAATTGTTTTGGTGAAAAATAAAGATGGCTCGTGCAGAATGTGCATTGATTACCGAGCACTAAATAAGATAACAATCAAAAATCGTTATCCCCTTCTTCACATAGATGACCTGTTAGATCAATTAAAAGAAGCTATTTATTTTTCCAAGTTAGACATGCATAGTGGCTATCATTGGGTCAAAGTTGCAGAACAAGATGCATGGAAGACTGCTTTCAAAACAAAGTAGGGATTGTATGAGTGGCTAGTTATGCCTTTTGGCTCAACTAATGCTCTTGCTACTTTCATGAGAGTAACAAATGATGTACTCAGACCTTTTCTTGATGATTTTGTTATTGTATATCTGAATGACATTCTTATATTTAGCAAAACATGGGAAGAACATTTAAAGCATCTTAAACAGACACTAGATGTTTTGAAAAGAGAAAAAATTTATGTTAAACTCTCAAAATGTGAATTTGGAAAAACATCTTTGAATTATTTGGGACATATAGGAGGGGGTGGTGAATTGAAGATAGATCCCTCTAAGGTTGCAGTCATTGTAAACTGGCCTAAACCCAAATCTGCTACAGAGGTTAGAAGCTTCTTAGGAGTAGCACAATATTGGAGAAAATTTTATTTCTAACTTTTCCTTAATTGCAACTCCCTTACATGCTTTAATAGGATTGAAAAAGGTGTTTCAGTGGGGAGGCAAATAGTAGAAAGCCTTTGACACCTTGAAAGAAAAGATTAGTACAACACCAGTACTAGCACTGCCCGATCTTCAAAGATCATTTGAGATTGAAACAGATGTCAGTGACTATGCCATGGGAGCAGTGTTGATGCAGCACAGTAAACCCATATGTTATCATTCTAAGACATTTAATTCTACAGTAGTTAACTATCCTACATATGATAAAGAATTGTATGCATTAGTACAAAGTGTGAAAAAGTGGAAACATTACTTTGGGCAAGGAGACAGTTATACATACTGATCATCAACCACTTCAATATCTACACTCCCAAACTAAGTTGCAACAATCAAGACACTATATATGGATGGGTTTTGTTAGCGCTCAAATCTACCTTAGGCTGAAATAAGGTAAAAATCAAGGCTACATCAAACCACACTCAGCCTCGTAGCTAGCCCTACGAGGACAGGAGAGGGATCTCTTCGGGTCAATCTCAGCAAAAGGTAGTCAATGAGGCTCAAGATGACTAAATTGGTAATTAATTTTAGGCTAGGTATGAAGTACAAGGAGTTTGAAATTGATTTTTTGGAGTTTTGTTGAATCTAAGGGAAAGGCAATTTTGGGTTCGGGGATGAGACACAGTTTTTGCAGAGGTCTCCTTGGGGCAAGGTAGGTGATTGTCTTGATGCTTTTAAAGAGAATGAATGGCTAGATCTGACTGGTGAGAAGTTGAGGAGAGCAAGAAGCTTTCATGGATTCTCCATAAACAGATGAAAACATGGAAAATCAAACAAACTTAAAGGTAGAGCATAACAAATTATGATTTCTACCTTAACACTTCATTTGTTCAATTGCAGAAGATGAGAGAAGGAAAATGATACACATAAACAACTTAAAAATACTAAAAGAATCACACCATCAACACATAAATCCACATGAATCCCAAACAGTGCTGCAAAACCCTGGTCTTTCCTTTGCCAAAAATGCGGAAATGAATGTAGAATAGAGTGTCAAGCTTTTTCCCAAGAGTCCAACCCTGAAAATGACTTAGAAAATACGGAATAGAGGCAAGCCAACCCATTCCCTTGCCTCTAGGGGTCGAGCTCATCATCCTAGGAGATTTTTCAACTAACTCTAAACAAAGCACTACAATCTAGGCAGTCAAAACAACATGCCTCTATAAGGTAGGAAACCAATTCATTCATTAAATTTTCACTCTTTGGTGAATGAATCTTCTAGAACAAGTAAATAAGTGTCAAAATTACATAATGTTTAATCAATTACATCAAGAGAAGTAAAAAATTACATCACAAATCAAAACTAGTCAAACTGGCTGAATTTCTGAGCTGAAAGATGAAAAGTTGGCCAAAAATCCCTATGCGCTGCGCGCCTGAGCTCTATGCGCCGCGCGCTTTTCAGCCTACTTTTGGGGCACTTCCTAACATCCAAATCAAGCTCACAATAGCTGGTTGGAAAGCCCTGGATGTTTGCTAGCCATCCCAAGTGGAATTTCTCAATTGGGATCTCATTTTCCCCCTCAAAATGTCATTCTCCCAGAAGTACTTCCTGCTGGTGCAAAAGGTGGCAGAAAGGTGGTTTTCATGGTGTGTTTGGGCCTTTTGATCACCCAAAACTTGATGAAATGCTTTGGCAATAGCTGATCATGCATAACTTACCATGACAAACCCAAAAATATAAAGTTTTCCTCCAACAAGTGTCGCGATCATAAGCGCGCGCGTCGACGCGCTACGCGTTGAGCCAAAAAACTTGTTTTTAGGAAAAAAAATTTCAAAATGACAAAACATTCTCTGAATTTGCTCAAATTCGAAGTGATGACCCTCCATCATGTATTGTGCCCAGCCAATGAAGCCTCGGCCAAAAATTTGGAGTGGATCAGGCTTTTTCCGCCATTTTAGTGCTTTGCTCAATCGCCTCTTTAGAATCTTCATTTTTGCTTTGCAAACATGCATACGAGCCCAATAATGAGTTTTCATATGGCGAAGCATGTCTTTGTCTTTGTTTGCCTTTGCCAACAATTTCTCCAGATGAGTTTTAACATGGATGAGCATAGACTCTCGATCAATCAGTGTCAAATCACCAGGTCTCTTTCGGGCCAATTCTCGATCCTCGCGGATTTGCCGCAGCTCATAAAGTGTATGTTCATCCTCTAGCTATTTTTTACGCTGCTCCAAGTAGTTTATCACCCATTTGGCCATCTACAATTTCTTTCTCAACGAGTCATTCTCAGCCTTTTTCTCCCGGATGATCTCCTTTAGCTCAGAACTAGGAGAGCTCGCATCAACATCAATGATAGTGAAATCCGTGTCTCGGCCTCCTGAAGGACCCTCATCATGCATAGGCCTCTTTCCCCTATCCTGGATCTATACCTGTGCTGAAGAAGAAGGCGAGACCCCTTCCACATGATGTGGAGATAATACTCGCTCTGCTGATGGAGTCAACGAGACCCCTTCCATCCCCGGTGGAGATAGTACTCGTCGTGTAGATGCAAATAAGGCCCTGTGGCCTCGCTGGTATGTCATATACGATGGGAGCACTTATATGCTCGGTCTCAAGAATGTATGGCTGGTGTGAAGGCTCTCCCTCATCATGGACTATCTCGGGAAGCAGTTGTGGCACTGTGAAGAAGTCACAGGAGATGAAATCCTCCCAAGTAATGACCTGTTGTGTCAACTAATGTATCACTATGATCTTGATCAGCGCGTAATGGTATATACTTCTATGTTGTTGTTCTGGGGTCTTCCTTTGTACTAAAGCCACCATCCTCTTTACGTTGCAACACATGAAGTATGAAATGTTCATCATATGTACCCTCGTGAAATGCATCAACAAACGGACATGGTATGCATAGAGACGCGAGAATCTCCCCTCGCAACTGAAATACCGAATGATGAGTTTCATCAATGGTGAAAACTCATCCCTCAGGAATCTGAACGGAAAAACTGTGCTCAAGTGTCTCATATACCCAGGTTTGATGTATGGCTCATAGTAGAATTTGTCTAATTGCTTGCATTTGTTCCATTCCTCTCCTACATTTGGTATACCGGTGGCCTGAGCAATAGTCTCTGGTGATAAAGTGAAATTTGCTCCGGCGAGGTTTACATGGCCATCATGTAAATGTAGAACAAATAGACGAACTAGTTCACGATGATGTTGGGTTTGTGAGATCATCTCACAGTATTGGAAACATGATCGACGCTGAAAACAATCCATTGCAAGTGGGCAAGCCTGCAATTGAGCCAAAGAAGTAGGCTCCTCCCTGACATGCTGACCACCTTTGCTACTTTTGTGAAACCTCCGTGGCACATTAACCTCAGCTGTAGAATTACTGTCATACTCCTACTCATAGACTGAATCCGTCTCTGACATGACTTTAAAAACAAGATATCTGGAATATGTATGCTGATATATAAAATTATGTGTGCAATTGAATGCAAACTGCTCTTTGCTCTAACAATGCTGTGACCAAGGGGAAACAAATGCACAAGGGAATATTAGGAAAGGGAAAACATTAGGGAATTAGGGACTTTGGAAATAAAATATAATTAGGGAAGGAAGGGGAAATGTAAATATAGGATAAGGGTTTTAGGGTTTTGGGATATTAGGTAGGATTAAGGGATTTTTTATAGAGGTGGGGGATTAGGATTTCAAGGATTGTAGTGTAGGATTAATGGGGGAATTAATGGGGAAGTATGATGGGTAAATTTGGGAAAGAGGAACAAAGGGAAATGGGGAAAATACAACCTTGGTAACACATTGTTTTCAAACCCTACAACACTTTTTATATTGACAAAAGGAGGGCTTTCAAAATCAGATCTCCACGGCAATCATTCACGAACCCATCACATTCACCATTAAAACAAAGGAAAGGCAATGGAGGTGAGCCTACCTGAAAAGTTTATGTGAAGAGGACTCGATTTGATGAGTTTTCGAACTAGTTTTGGGCTCCAAATTGTAAGCGTCGCGCGCCTTGCCAAGTGCGCCGCACGTTCCTTATGTGCTACGCGCTTGTAAATCAACACTAGCAATTTGAGCCCAGTGCACCGCGCGCAGCCAATGTGTTGCGCGCCTTACCCAGTGCGTTGCGCACCTGAGAGTTGAATCAATCTCCACTCAAAGTCACAAATTCACCTTGGAATGATTTTCTCCACTCTTGGCATGTACAATGATTTGAAAATTCATTGAAATATCTTTATAAAGACTCCAATTTGATTTTTGATTGGTCCATAACCCACTTTGTAATGTTTTGTCTTTGACACTTTTTCAGGATTAATAGACTTCTAACTTTTTGGTTTCCTCCTTAAATTTGGTTGAAATAATGATTTTCTTTGACAATTTTTTGCAGGGATAGCTGTGATATAATCTGGAAAAGGAGACCAAGGCTGCGCCTAGACAATTCAAGAACTGAAATTTTTGAAAATTTATTACAAAAATGAAATGTCAACTTATCTTCAAAACAAAGTTTTGAAGAGAAGTTCTAATCTATCTGTATAATGATAAAAATCTTTGAGATAACCACCTATCGAGGGCCTCCCTCTGGCTTGCTGGCTTTTATTAGACTTTGCAAAACCAAATTAACTTAACCCTAGAACTAATGACCGAGAACACTTGTCATGACCTAGAAATTGAAATAGGGCTGTAAATGACCTTTCAAGACTTGATTTTTATGAATAGACCTGAGCCAGCAGTGCCAAGCATGAGGGGAATGAGTGACACAAACCATTCTGTCAGATTTATGGCATTCCTAATGAAATGAAACTGATCGAAACTGATGGGACACCTAAACGTGAAATGCAAAAAATATTTTTGATCTCTGACGGAGGGATAACTAGACCGACTCTAGCAGGTTTTCTACAAAAATTTCATTTAGTCATTAGATATAAAAAGGGCATACACAATAAAGTTGTAGATATGTTATTTAGACCAATTATAAATGCATCTACTATACTTAAGAATAATTCAGTATTGCATGAGAGCTACATTGAACAATATGCTCAAGATATAGATTTTAAAGATGTATATGCAACTTTAAGTCAAGGAAAACGAGTAGAAGAATTGGATTATCATATTAAGGACCAACTCTTGTATCATTGTGGGAAGCTATGCATTCCACAAATAAAAGAGTAAAGATAATTTGAGAAGCACACACTTCTCTAATATCAGGTCACTTTGGTGTAAGTAAAATGGTTGCACAGCTGCAAAGATGTTGTTATTAGCCGAAAATGAATGAAACAGTTTCTAGATATGTAAGAGGGTGTACCATGTGTGCTAAAAGCAAGCCCATCCATAGAAAACTAGGCTTGTACACTCCACTACCAGTTCCTTCTCATCCTTGGAAAAGTGTTTCCATGGACTTTGTTGGAGGACTACCTAAATCTAGGAAAGGTCATGACTATTTATATGTTGTTGTCGATAGATTCAGCAAAATGTGTATTTTAATACCTTGTAACAAATAGATAACAGCTGAACAAACTGCAAAGTTGTTCTTTCAGCATGTATGGGTTTATTTTGGATTACCCACTTCCATAATATCTGATTGAGATACCCGATTTGTTGGGAAATTTTAGTCAATCTTGTGGGAATTGATGGACACCAGGTTGAAGAAAAACACAGCTTTCCATCTGCAAACAGATTGCTAAACAGAAGTGGTCAACAGGACAGTGATCCAGTTGCTCAGAGGCTATTGCAGCAAGCATCCCAAACATTGGGATGAACATTTATGTTATGTGCAACATGCTTACAACTGAACTAAACATTTTTCTACACAAAAATCTCCTTTTGAGACCTTTTTTGGTTTCACACAAAGGTATCCCTTGGATTTTTTCTTTGGTAAAGACATAGCAGTTGATGGACACAGTGATGTGGACAAAGAAACCAAGTTCATTGAACAAATCCAAGAGATTCACCAGGCAGTACAGGAACAACTGGAAAAGAGCCAAGCCAAGTACAAGGCAAGGCATGACAAGCATCAGATTGAGCATAGTTTCCAAGTTGGTGACCATGTCTGGTTGTATATCAACAAAGATAGAATGCAAGGGGAAGGTAAGAAGTTGAAGCCAATAAGGTATGGACCTTTCAAGATACTTGAGAAAATTGGCGAGAATGATTTTCACCTTGATCTAATAGGTTACATGCACATCTACTTAGTTGTTAATGTAGACAACTTGAGACTATTTGAACCTTCATTAATTGAAGATCTCAAAGAGCAAATTCAACTTCCTTCTATTGATGATATGTTACCTGAATACCTTAATGAGTTGAAGGAAGATGTAGTTCTGGACAGGAAGGTAAGAACTACATGTAAAGGTGACGTTGAATACCTCAGGATCGTACTCAATGGTTCAAAGCCAAGCAGTGAAAAATGGATAGAAATTGAGCAAGCAAGGGAGCAATACCCTCACTTGATTGATGCTTGAAAGAAAACCAAATTTTGGTGGTCCAAAAGATTTTTTAGTGGGAAGGGTGTGATCCAAATTAGATCTTAAAACTCTCTAAGTTTTTATGACTGTTTCAAATTATGCTAAAAGATTCAAGTCATAGAAAATATCAAAGCTATCATAAGGAATCCTCGTAACAATTGCAGTTGTGGCCAGAGTGGAGCAACAAGGACCCTCGGTCGAGCGCACAGACCATTGGCCCATGGTAAAGTACAATGGCACAAAAGTGGCAAAACCAGAGGCCAGATCAAGAAATAGAAGTGAATTCTGATACGTGATTAGCATTAAGCGCTAATCGCGTATTGCAGAGCATCCCCCTTAGTGAAGGAAAGCCCCAAAACACTCAGACCTGAAAACACTATAAAAAATGGAAAAGTAACTGTTTTGGTTCCATAGCACGGATTCCGCAAAACCGGATGGAAATTAGAGGGCTTCAAGGCGGTAAAGAGAGAGAAAAATGCTCGCATCAGATAGGTAAACATCTTGCGACTTGTCTGCTCGATATGAAGGACAACCGTAGGATATGGGGGGTCTAGATCAATGGCAGAGGTACATCCTGATGACTGACCAGATTTGATAGGTCGAAAAGCAAGATGATAGGGATTTGAAGTCCGTCGTGGATGATGAGTTGGAAAACGCTTCGTGTTCATGGGCGATCTTGAAGCAAACAGATTTAATCTCTATTCGAGTGTGATTCAGGGAATCTGAGACCCAATTCGTTAGCAAATAGATGGCCACCTACCTGTGAGGCGTTACCCAGTGATCATGACATAGAGCAGAGGAATTTGAATGGACATAGGAAAGGAAACTAGAAGGCCAGGAAGCAGAAACGAGTAGTGAAAGAGCAGACTGGCTTTAAAGCCATGAACTGACAGAAATAGAGGATGAGCAACACACAGAGACACAGAAAGCCAATAGCATAGAATAGAGAGTAGAAGCTGAGCTGACCTAAAGGCAGCATCACACCAGAAAGAGCTAGAGAGAGTCACAGAGTCTGTGTACTCCATTGAAGGCTTGAGAGGTTCAAGTAAGCACCTCGGTATAGGCCTGTCATACTACTGTGACCCTCAAAGGTCGAGTTTTAGTAAGGAGGGTTTGTGCAATCCATTACTATTGACTCCATTCTGTTAGTGAGACTTGAATCTAGCTCACTGTTGTAAAAATCTACTTGAAAACATAATAGTTTGGCCACCACTGAAAGGCTGGACTAGGAGACATAGCCCAGGAGCATTAGGCGAACTCCTTATTAAACTTGTTTTGTTTACATGTTTGACTATTATGATTTATTTGATTGCTTCAGTGTCTATGTATTCTAGCAATCGTATTGATCTGTTGCATAAGTAACATAGGCACATCCATGCACGAGTCTGTAATACCTTTCATTCTTTATCCTGGATAAATTCTAGATCAACAATATGGTTTCTTGCATTGTCAAGCAATCTTAACATTACTTTATACTTTCTGGTTGAATAATTTTTCTATTGTCAAAAAACGCTTTCGATTTATTAGATGATTGGGATATTATTTCACATTATGATTAGTTGATATACTATTCTCTTTGCTTTCATTTTCAAACAATGTGCTATTAACTATTGGCGAGGGGTTTTGTACTATACCATTTACTAAGATAATTTACTATATTTTGATTGTTATGTGTAGACAATTAATTATGGGATGTCATGTATGCTTTCTTACAGTATGATTTATTACAATGTTTTATTGGTTAATCAGATTTGAAAATTTTATAATTAGTCAGACAATATTACAACTTGGTTATGGGGGTTAATCAATTAATCATTTTTTAGTGACACTATTTTTAATTATTGGAATCGTTCTTGTGGCATTTCTTATAGTTAACAATGACTCTGTTTTATGTATGATGATGTAATAAAAAGTGTGTGGAGGTGCGGAAGTGTGTGGAAGCTTTTATGAAATGAAAATGCCTTCACAGTTTGCATTCTACACAGGTACTCCACTCACTGCAATGAAACCATTTCCGAATTTAATAATATTTGAAAATGACTGTCGTGATTTTTGGTTTAACTCAGTGTCATAAATTTACATCGCAAAATCAAGTTATCAAAGTTAGATTCATATTTCCTTTTCAATTTTGAAAAAATAAAAACAATTAAAAAAATTATACAATATGTTGTACTTAATTGTGTTTGAGATGTTTACATAGTTCATGGAACTGTTAATGTTAATACATTGTGCATAGTTGTGAAAGAGAATGTGTTCCCCCACCCACCTAATCATTTTTTCTTTTTTATTCCGCACAATGATCCCATATCTATTTCTCCCTCCCACCTGTTGGGTTGTGAAAAAGGTATGTTTTTCCTCCTCATTTACTTGACTAATCATATGGTTTTCATGAATTTACTCTCGTCTTGAGCGCATTCTCGAAGTAAGACCATGAAAAACAAATAAAAATTAGTGTTGAACAAGTTACATTCTTTTAGTATTAAAAACCTAAGTTTTCACTTCTTATATGCAGGATGACTGGATTGGACAATTGTTGTTCCTTTTGGATAAGACAACAATTCCAAGAAAGGAAGATGTTGTTGTTACAGTTGTATGGACCACGCTAAAGGTAGGAGGAAAAATATAGGATTGATGTGGAAATTTGATTGTTCAGTCGAGCAATCTTGAGCATATTTTGATCCTAAGGATAAGGTCTGATTTTGCTAGCATTTCATAGAAGATATATAATGCTAGTAAATAAAAAAGAAAAGTAACTTTTGTAATCATTGTAAAATTCCAGCAAGACTGTGAATGCAGATTGAACCCTAAGGGTTGAAGTGATTTTGTAATTCCTTTTTGATAGGTAATGAAAGACTTGACATTTCACATTAAATCTACATATTGAGTTTCTATAGTAGTTTCTACTAGAGGCTTTGGGCCTGGTCACTGGAAGGCCTACTGCTCATTTTTATTATGATTTTTATGATTTACTGTTCAGATTTATATTGTTGTTCCTTCCACAAGTTGATTTAGATTAATTCTTATAGCTCAGTTAATATCATTCGTATAATTTACAGAAAGTAAGTTTTGTATATAATTGTTGTTTCCTCTTAGTACATGCTTTCTGCAATTACTTCTAGCTTTGGATGTTCCTTGTGATTAGCATGATTTGAGTAGTTTCCTTTAATACGTGTGGATTTGATTATTCAAGTTGATTTCCTTTTGGCATTAGAATAGTGGATTAAGATATTTGTTTGAAATTAGTTTGCAATTGATTTATCTTTCCAATTTAGAATCATAGAATAATTCATGTTCTGCATTTTTAAGAGTTAATGAGTTGTTAAGGAATTGATCACTTCTACAACGATTAGTTAGGATTTAGTATTAATTACCTGCATTCCCATCTTGGATTGTTATCGCATAGACAGTGCTTACAACTTTGAAATAGAAAGATGAATCACAGGTTGACATATTGATGTAGGATTAAGATTGATTTATAAAGTCATCTTAGTGCACCAAGACTTTGGCACCATTGTCGGGGAGGTTGTCAAGATAATAAATCATTTGTATCTCTGCAGAGAATTGGGTATTGAAAACGGGAGGTAAGAACCTACATACACAACAAGAAAAAATATTTTTCCTAGTGCCCGCTCTAAATATGTACGTAGAGGTTGTGTAGGTATGAATGACTAGGAGAAGAAAGACACCAGTAGATCAGAAATCAATACCAAAAACCACCAAAACCTAGGGATCAGTGACCCTTGAGAGACCAACCTTTATAGACGAAATCATTCGAAGAGCTAAATCTTAGGCATCAGTAGGACCCCAGATAGTTTTTGGAAAGTGCTCCACTATGGTCCCTCAAGTAGAATAATCACCAACTTTAGCTTACGCCGAGACCCATAGCAAAACTGAAGGATCTGAGGGAACTTTTCAAAATACAAATAATCTACACTCTAGTCCTTCACAAGAGGGAAAATCCTATAATTTGAAAGGAGAGGGAAAAACTAGTGGAGCTACTAAAGTAGACCCAAAACCATCTGAATTGGGGTCTCCTATGATCTTGGCTGAAAAATAAGTGCCTAACATCTAGATCTAAGTAGCATAGTAAAACCCCTTTGAATCTTGAACACTCCATCTGCCCAGATAACACCTTGTGACCAAGAAATTCATAAACATTATTAGCACATCTTCGATCAAATGGAAAATCAACCACCTTAAGGTCAGGCCTCAATGTTGGGATACCCTATCATCGACATAGTAACCAATGCCTTGATGAAGGCAATTCCCTTACAAAATATCCCGACATTTCACAAGATGACCTCAGAGGATCCAGATGCTTTCCTATTTGTGTTTTATGTCTTGTGCAGAGGATATGACTACACCACTGATCCTCAGAAATTGAAGTTCTTCCCCTCTACCTTAAAAGGAGCATATTTGTGATGGTTTATGGGTTCAGGTGGAAGTACCATTAACTCCTGGGTTGACATGAAGAACACTTTTCTCACCAAGTACAGGACTACTATAGGACTAGGGATCTAAAAGATGAGATCTTCAAAATGTCTATGAAGGATAATGAAACTTTATAAGAATATGTTGAACAATTTCAGTATAATTTACAAAGATCCCCCCACTCCACATTACCAAAAGCAGTCTTCAAAGCCATTTTGATAAAGGGAACAAGGGAAGAATGGGTAAAAACTTTAAATCTTATGGGGAAAGGTGACATTTATCAATAATAATATGAAGAAATTTCCCGATTGTGTATCAGGTGTTTATGGGATAGTACACACATAGACTAGGAGGGCGAGACTCCATGACTAGACGAAGTAGACCTCCTAGTGCAAGTGTGGCAAGAAAAGAGATCGACAACCTCTTGGAAGATTTCAAGATAGATACCTTGGGCACACTGAATACACAGTTAGATGTCTTACATGCCAGAAAAATACAAGTTGTGGTAGAACAAACGCTAGCCATATTCTGTCCATGTTGTCGAAAGAAGCACAGTCAAAGAGAATATCCTTTGACATGATTCAAACATTCTCTATATGCACTAAGGACCATGAAATGGATCAGTGTCCATCACTTCCCATATTAAAAGCAATGTTCAAAGAAGATGAATAAGGAACAAAGCCAACATACTTAATGGCTCAACATCAACAATGGAAAGCACGACCCTCAGGTATGCCACACAACCCTTCATTGTTCTTTCCTATGCAACATAATCAACAACAAAATCCTAGAACAACATGGAAAGGTCAACCACCCTTCTCTACTTGGAAATACCAACAATATTCAATGTCACCCTAGCCAAACCAACCCTTCCCAGGAGCTGGCTGGCCAAATTCACAATGATCTACCCCCTTGTGGAGAAATTCAACTAGTAATTCTTACCCTTCACAGTGGTCTTCCTCCACCTCACAGAATTCAAATTAGTCTCAAAATTGGCAGTGTCCTATGGGGATGAACAATCTACCCATGGGAACAATTTCTCAACCTCAACTCACATTTCCAGGTCCATTCCAAAACCCTCATCCCACATTTCCAGGTCCATTCCAAAACCCTCATCCCACATTTCTAGGTCCATTCCAAAACCCTCATCCCACATTTCCAGGTCCATTTCAAAACCCTCAGCCCTCAGTACGCCCCAACTGCCAGCTCAACCAAATCCAAATCCTAATAATGGACCAGTTCAATATGTAAAGATTCTTGAGAATTCGGATAATGACACAGAACCAGTAGAATGCAATGAGATTCAGCTAAGGTCAATGCACATTATTACTACAAAATAAAACAAAGAAACTGGAAATGCAAAACAACTCGCAAAAAATCTTTCAACTGTGATTACCATGGAAATGAAATAGGGAGAAGACACAATCGAGTAGTAGAATTCCAATAAAATTATAATTTATTCTCCCCCATTCCTTGAGAGACTAGTGATAGCTAAACCTATTGTCTATCCTGATTTTGATATCTTAGGGGAATTGAAAAAATTGTGTATAAAGATTCCTCTCCTCTAGGCCATACAAGACATCCTGATTTACGCAAACGAAATTAAGGAATTATGTGGGAAAAAGCCTTGGATGAAATTAAAAAATCCACTAATATTACATGTGGTAGGAACTTTATCTGATCTGCTTTTGGGGTAAACAAGCACTAATTAATATGAAGACTCGAGAAATTTTGTATTAACAATTCAGATACAAGGTTGCGCCTTTCCAAACAAACTAGTAGATCATGGAGCAGCCATTAATATTCTAACTACTAAAACTAGCAAGTTTTGGGGCATTACAAATTTGGAACCAACCTCAACCTTATTAGAACTTGCCAACATATTAGTAGTTAGACCTGAAGGAACCTTACAAGATGTAATTGTTTCTGGTGATTCCAGGGAATATCCTGTGGACTTTCTAGCCATCATCCCAAGAAGTAGGCTAGATGGGCATCCTTTAATATTAGATCAACCTTGGTTAGCAACAACAAATGCATATAGGATGTCGTGTAGGTAGTATGAATATCTCTCAAGGAAATGTTGTGAAGAATCTTGTTTTGTATCCCCCAGCTAAACCAAGTCTAACTATTGTAAATACTTAGTTACACCCACCTAGATACCTGGAAGGAAACATATGCTCTCCTCTCACACTAGAAGAAGCTCTTCATTAAGAACTAAATGGAAGATTATGTGATTAACAACTACATTAATAGATCAATTTACATGAATAATCCAACATGTTAAGTGTTAAAGGCCATCCTCGATAATGAAGCACAAGGAGATCCCTTGAGGGATGTAGACAACCATATACCCACGAGTGTTGTTTATAACAACAAACCAATTGAGATTGAACCTAGTAAAATGCTTAACATTAACAGTAACTTGGACAATCATCAACATCAAAGACTTATTTTTTTTTTCTTTGTAACAACTAATTATATTAACTGAAAATCAAAATATTTTTGCATATGGTGGAGGCTGCAAGGGTAGGAACCCGAGAGCCATCAACATTACAAAACTTCCCCATAACTATGAGAACTGGGGGAAAACAGAGACATACAACCAACTAAATTGGCATTACAAGCAGACATAGATTGATAGACAAGAAGAGAAACAAAAGAGCAGAACTGGTAGAAAAGGTCCAAGAGGAGAACAGACGCTTCGTCGGTGGGAGACCATAACCTGAAGTTGATGCCGTCAAGCTGAACCATGACCAAAATGTATGGGTAATGCCCTCTGAGCACCCACCAAAGAACCAAAAAAGGCAAACCGCACCGTAGGTTAGTCATTTTCCTCTGCTTCCCCATGAGTCTCCTCGACATCCTGACACGCGTCATCATGACTGAGAGGCTCCTTGCCTTCCATCGCCTTGTTGAGGTCGGCAGTTCCTACATCTGTCTCCACTTCAATTGGGTCACAGTTAACTAGGGGAGGGATAATCGGGGGAAAATTAACCTGCAGAACAGGTTCAATCTCCCGCTTGATACCCAGAGAATCCTCGGCCGAGGAGCACTCACTACTGTGAGAGGGGTTGGGCACAATGCAGGAAAGAGGGGCAACCTGGTTTTCTTCTTCCATCATGAGGATGGTGATCTGAGAAGAAATCAAAGGCCTATTCAAATTTCTCTAGAATTTAAAATGGGTTGGTTGAAAGGCACTATTGGGAATCGGCTTGCGACGAGGATTGCTGGGGGGAAGGTCCTCAGGAGAGGAAGAGAGGTTGATGGGCGAAAGCACGAGGTTGGTGTTGGGTTTTGTTATATTCTTTCCACATAGTTAACAGGGGGTTTGAGGGGTACCCGTAACCCCACTTTATGGGGTCTGGGGCAGCGCCCCGGAAAATTTTGGTTTTGGACCCTATGTTAGGTTGGGCGGACCCACCTATGGTTTTGTGCATGATTTTCACACATGTTTATTGGACGTGATGGTTTTCGGTCCATGGTGTTGGATGCTTCGGCTTGTATAAATATGTTTTGTAACATTGAAAGGAACATAATGAAAAAATCAGCTGGTAGTCCCGGTTTTGGGATGCAGTGGGAAATCTCTGTGTATATGTGTTTTATGTGTTATGCTCTCGAATTTTTATTTTTTTCTTGTGATTCAGAATTCGTATGCAGGTAATTTCTGTACGGGGTTAAAAACTACAGTTGGTATGAGGATTGACTGAGGGCCGCTTACCACTGCTAGGGCGGTCACCCGAACTAATCCGCTTCCCATGGCGCTTCATTTTGCCAACAGACACAGAAAAATCAAAGGAGTAGAGCCTAAAACTAGAGGAATGACCCAATTGAACCCTAGGCCCGTGAGTGCAGACAATTGAAGCCCGAGACCGAGAAGCAACACAGAAAAAATTGACATTATAGATAACAGACCACTTACCCCAAGCCACTGAACGAGTTCCTCTATGGAGCGCGAAGGTGAATTTGAGGTGCTGCAAATTCAAACCCGAGCGAGCCTGAATCTTGCCTCTGAAGACGGGCGCGTTCTCATCTTCACACCATAACTGAAAACCAAACCTAGAACCAGAGACCCGAACGCTGGAAGTGGAATAAACGTATGGAAATGCCATGTATTTAACCCTCAACAGGCAGCTTCGAGGTGCGCCCTGCATTAATGGCGCTGGCCTGCCCTGTCTTGCAACCATAAAAACATTCCCTCTGCGATCGATTGTGATCTGCGACGCCACGCTGCTTTGCATGTGGCAGTGCCTGGGTTCATTAAGCTGCATGAAAACCATTAAATGCCGAGACGTCACCCGGATCCGGGAAACATCAAAGACTTATTCATGTGCTTCAAAAATATAGAAAATATTTTTCCTATGAATACTCAAAGATGAACGGTATAGATGCTCAGTTGTGTACCCATCATATCTACATCGAGAAGGAATTTTGCACCATATGGCATCCTCAGAAGAAGGTTGAATCCTCACATCAGAGAAATTGTGAAAGAAGAATTGCAAAAGTTGCTAGATGTAAATTTTATTTATCCTATCTCAGATAGTCAGTGGGTCTCCCCATTGGTAGTCATTCCCAAGAAAAATGGGAAATGGTGAATTTGCATGGACTACAGAGAACTAAGCAATGCCACCCAGAAGGACCATTTCCCTCTTCCTTGTATTGATCAATTTCTCGGTACCTTAGTAGGGAAACAATTTTTTTCCTTCCTCGATGGCTTCAATGGCTATATCAGATTCAGATCACCCTTGAAGACCAAGATAAAACCATATTTACCTTCTCTTGGGGTATGTTTTCATACAGATTTTTACCCTTCGGTTTATGCAATTCCCTAGCCACATTTTAGAGAGAAATATTGAGAATTTTTTCTGATCTGATTAATGAAGAACTTGAAATTTATATGGACGATTTTACCCCCTATGGAAGTAACTTCGAGTAGGGTTTACGAAATCTGGAAAAGGTACTTGAACTATGCATTGCTACCAGGTTATGCTTGAGGAACATAAAATGTCACATGTTGATGACCGAGGGTGTAGTTCTGGGACACTACATCTCTGCGGCTCGAATATAGGTAGATCCAGTGAAAATAGAGGTAATTCTTCTACTACCTGTTATCACTCAAAAAAAATATTTTAAATTCTGAACATCAATTTTTTAAATTTGTCAAAGGGTTGGTGTCAGTTTTGGGTCTAGTCTTTTCATCTTGTTTTAGAGTCTTGTTAGTATGTCAAATGGGGTCAATTCTCTATTTTAGTTTATATTTGGTCTCATATCTCACATGAATATCATATGTCGAAAGTCATTTCAAAGTTCATATGCGCTACCAAACTGTCTAGGTGAGTTTGTAGCGTAGAAACCCGGTTTAGGTGATTTCGTAGCGCAAAACACCGATTTTACACTGGTTGCACCACGAAATCAGGGATTCATTCGGATTCATAGAAAATCTCACCCAAATTTCATATTTATCAAAATCCGTTGTGTTTACATCAACAGTTGTCAGCTTATACACTTCATCCATCATATCCAACCGCTTATCCTCATCATTAGGTCGTTAGGTGTCTCGGTACTGGCACATGTTTGCAGTTGTTCTTTGCTCTGTAGTTCTGGTTGTTCAAATAGGCTTTTCGAAATGGTATCAGAGCAATTGGGGAAATGTCCTTCTGGGTTTTGCATCTGTTCTTTGGATTTGGGGTAGTATGAAACTATTCCTTGTAAACAATCTTGAGCTCAGTTTTAATTTTCCATGTGGTCTTGGGGATGGGCATCTATTCAACTTCATATTGAATATGAGCACTGGAGAGTTGTCAAACCAGAAGAAGATTTCATTGGATACAAAATTTATCACCTTCAGGACCTTCCGCTCTAAGAACACAACACATGTTTTGCAGCATCAGACATGCCAACAGTTAGTTACAGTAGCAATTGGAAGTTGTTGTATAGCAATGTGATTCTCAAGGAAGTCAATCACATGTGCCCTTTTCAATTCATTTTCCTTTCCAGACAGCTTTGCAATTGCAAAGGAGGACCTGCTTAATCTAAGAGATGTTCTTTTGTAGTTCATATCAGTATTAGTACAATATAAAGAGTACATGGTTGCCGTTGAAAGAAATGAAGTAGCAGTGGAAAGGATGTCTGGCGCATTTCTTTCAGCATTTGATAATCAGTTTTGGATTCCAATAACAAACATTCTTCTGTGGCTTTGTAAGGGTTCTGAATTTGGAACATCAAAACATGGAGAATCTTGGTCTAATCTCTTTCAGGATTTACTGTGGAAAAACTACTACTTGGATGAAAAGCTGTTTGCGTCTTTCCTTGATCGCTTGTTTAACACCCTGAGTTGGACTATTACTGAGTTTTCTATTTCACTTAAGGAGATGGGAGAACATTACCAGGTCCCAGGTTTGCAATTAAGGAAATGCATCATTATTTTTGAGCTTTCTTGTAATCTTGCCAGGATTCTTGAGTTTTTCACTTGTGAAATGCCACAAGCCTTTCTTTGTGGGCTTGAAACAAATATGATAAGGTTGATTGAATTAATTTTTTTTGTACTAAATCATACAACATCAACTACAGATGCTGAACTTTTTGACAATATGCTCAAACAGCAGGGTCAATCTTTAGAAAAAATAAACTGGGGAATGATTTTGGCACCCCTTGCAGGAATGATTTTGAACCTCGCAGACAAAACTGTATCATCATGGTGTACAAAACGATTTGATGCAAGCATTCATGAATATGGATTGCTCATCAGAAGTTGAATCCAATTTACAGTATTTACTGGAATATAACTGTGTTGGTGTTTTCAAAGGTGATCCTTCTCTGGCAAGGTTAGTTGAACTAAAGTGTTTTATAGAAAATGTCAAATTGAAATTAAAGGCAGATAAACAAATACCAAATTCAAACAGAGAGGACGGAGAAACTTGTTGCATCTGCTATGCCTGCAAAATTGACACACTATTTATTCCATGTAACCACAAGTCTTGTATACGGTGTATTTCATGACATCTGCTAAATAACCAGCGTTGTTTTTGTCACTCCATTGTTTCTGAGGCTTGTTCCATGTGAAGTACCCTTTCAACAGATGATAGTCAGTATAGAGGATCAGGTGGAATAGACACATTGGTGGTTCTTATGGTGGAATGTTAGCTGCTTAGATGAGGTTGAAATATCCACATATTGAAATAGGTGCCCTAGCTTCATCTGCGCCAATATTGCAGTTTGAAGACATTGTACCATCTGATATATTCTACAACCTTGTTTCAATGATTTCAAGCGGGAAAGTGAAAACTATTTCAAGGTGATACAACAATCATGGAAATTGGAGACATATGGTGAAAGAGATGAAGGGTTACAAAATCTTAGCAAGAAGTTTTGCATGTGCAGGGATCTCAAAAGCTCAGAGGAAGTACAAGACTGGTTAAGCTCAGCATACAGTAACCTTGCTATGGTGGATTATCCATATCCAGCTAGTAATTTTAGGGCAGATGAAAAAGAAAATTCAAGACAAGGAAGCTCAAGATAGCAAATTGTTGGTATTAAGTTGTGTTTTAGTGATTACACAGCAGTTTCGTAGCGTGCTACGAAACTGCTGTAGCTACATAACTAAAACTTAGTCAACCAATTTTGAGGGACCGAGGGGAAATTTTTGAAAAAGGAATCTCTTCAAAGGATCATGTAATAGGTGTAAACATTCAACAAGGGAAAAACAGGTGGAGGAAACATATATTTGAACTCTAAACTTTTTGTTATAAAGTGATCATAGTTACTACAGTTCATGATATGCCGGACAACTTGGAGGAGGTTTTGTCTTCACACATAGGTAAGGTCAACATCACATAAAGGACATGGCACTCTAATACATTTTTGTATAATCAAAAGAGAAGGACATGGTTCATTGGTTCCGAATATCTTTGAGGAAACCAAAAGCGTAAAAACAGGGGCAATTTCCTATTTCTCAGCGGCAGTGAAGAGATAAGACAGTAAGGGCCAGCAAAGAGCTTTAAACATCCATCAAGGCTAAAAGCTGAAGGAAACCACTTGTCAGAGAATAAATCTTGATTGTAATAAATGCTATGTTCAACGTGATGTAGAATTAGAATCCTAATGGTTTTAGGTTTTTGGAGCTGTCAATTAGTAGTAAGTTGCTTTTAATAGTTAGTTTAATATGTCAATAGGTGTCATGATAAGGAGAATTCGAGTTCCCCTCATGCTTGAGGAGGAATCTCAGTTAGGTAGTAAGAGCTCTATATATATGAGAAAGAGCAATGTAAAAGGGGTTGGAAATTTATTGAAAAAAGCTCTGATATTTGGCTTCATGTAAAGACTCTGTTTTAGTAA
Source organism: Pinus taeda (assembly GCA_000404065.3). Classification (NCBI taxonomy): domain Eukaryota; kingdom Viridiplantae; phylum Streptophyta; class Pinopsida; order Pinales; family Pinaceae; genus Pinus; species Pinus taeda. The sequence continues at coordinate 118,622 of APFE030833557.1, forward strand.
TACAAGATTAGCTTTGATTCTCAGGACTCAGGAGGGATTCGATGTTTAGAATGTGTTGTGTTGTTCTTTTCTTAATATTTGCAGTGGTATGAATGTGTAATCACTTAGAATTCACTCATAGTGCTCTAACTTCCTATATACATTCATAGACTGTGTGGTCGTATATGTTTTTGGTATGTTCTGAATGTGTTGAATATTGAATGCCCTGACTTCTATGTAAGGTTAATACCATTGTTATACTGAAATGATGTTGACTCCATAAGCCCAATGGATAGTTACTAAATGTGTTTCCACCATTCATATTTTTACATTTTGTTTCACAAGAGTTAGCCATCTTAACTATAATAAACAACATTAACCCTTTGAGAGAGCCCTCTCTGGTTGGGGAGGCTAAGCCTCTGCGTAAAGTAGGTTTGAAATAATTACTTGAGGTCTTCCTGGTCTGCAACCTTCCAGGGTCAGATTTTGAGATAACACTACCCACACAATGCACATAGGCCGAGGTACGTAGTTTCATTGGATATGTAGGGTACTATCGCAGATTAATTGAGAACTTTTCAAAAATTGTTGCACCATTATATGTCTTAATAGGTAATGTTGAACTTAATTGTTTTGACAAATGTGACATTGTCTTTGCAAATCTAAAGAATTTGATTTCAACTGCACCAGTATTATGAGGATCGAACTGGGAGTTACCTTTCCATATCTCTACAGATGCATTAGACACAACTATAGGCATTGCACTTTGGCAAGAATAGGAAAAGAAGCCCTACACTATCTATTATATTAGCAAAAATATTACCCCTACGGAGTTAAAATATATAGTAACAGAAAAAGAATTTTTAGTTATTATACATGATATCAATAAGTTTACACATTATATAACAGGCTATCCAGTCTTCCTATATACTGACCACTCTACTCTCAGGTACTTGGCCAACAAACCAATCACTAATGGGCGAATAATTCGATGGTTGTTGTTACTGCAGGAGTTCAATATCACCATAAATGATTAGCCAAGGAAACAAAATCCTGTTGCAGACTTCCTATCTCCAGTGCCTAAGACGAATGATTCATTATCGGTAAATGATGAGTTTCCATATGAGCACATGTTCCTTGTAAAGTTTATAGCGCCTTGGTATGTGGATGTGGCGAATTATCTAGCAGTCGGGAAGTTACCAACACATCTGTTGCCCAAGGAAAGGAAGTTGATTGTCCAATGTAGTGCCTAATTTTCATGGATTCGTGAGTATATTTTCCACACTAGATCTGATTTACAAATTTGAAGGTGTATTCGAGAAGATGAGGTCTATGACATCCTGAAAGCCTGTCACAACAAGCCTTGCAGCGGACATTTCGCAGACGGCAAAACCAGGCATAAAATCCTTTAGATGGGCTATTACTCACCCACCATATTCAAACATGACAAGAAATATGTTCAAGCTTGTGACAGTTGCTAGAGGAAGGGTCATCCTAGCTAGCCTGATGAGATGTCGTTTTAGACACAATTGGTGGTGGAACCCTTTGAAAGATGGGCACTTGACTTTGTTGGGCCCTTTAATCTATCATAAAATCAAAAGGTCTATATATTGGTTGCCATGAACTACGAGACTAAATGGGTAGAAACAGTAGCCTTACCATAGGCCACAAAAGAAATAGTGATCAATTTCCTTTTTGAGTTGTTCGTATGAAATGGCTTACCAAGGGAGGTAATAACCGATGGAGGATCGCAGTTTACAAGACATAAAAAAATTTCCACCCTGCGAAATCATCATGTCAAACATCAAGTTACCTATCTGTATCACCCATAGGAAAATGGACAGGTTGAGAGCACCAACAAAGTCTTATAATCAATCTTGACTAAGGCAGTCTCGAAAAATTGACAGAACTAGGCTATTAAACTTCCAGAGGCCTTGTGGGATTATCGCACAACATGGCGAAATACTACTAGATACTCCCCTTACCAACTTGTTTTGGAAAAGAACCGATCTTCCCAATAGATTTTGAGATAAATACTCTTAGGACAACCCAAGAGGTTGCACTGAACCTTATAGAAGCCTAAACACAACAACCTCATCAATTAAATGAGCTAGATGAAGCACGCTTACTTGCCTTGCAACGTACAACAATTGTTCAACAACAAAGGGCCAAGTGGTTTGATAGGCTTATTAAAAGGAAATAATTTCAGAAAGGTGATTGGGTGCTTCTCTATGACTCCAGATTTCATGAATTCCCAGGGAAAATACAAATAAGGTGGCTTGACCCTTATGAGATTCAAGAAGTGCATAATAATGGCACCATAACTTTAATCGCCATTGACAGGTATGGTGCTCCATTTCTAGTGAATGGACATCGATTGCAACTTTATCACCAACCACTCACAAAGGAATATTTCTATCAATAGGTCAGTAATGATCCTACTCTCAAAATCATAGATGCATGGGATGGTAACCTGGCAGTTTCATTTCCATGAAAAAAATGTTTTCTTTCATATTTTAAATAATGTACATATTTTCTTTGAAAATGGTTGAGATATTTTCTTCTTCTTTCTTTTCTTATTTAGTACGCTTGAATTTTGATACAAACATTGTTTTATAATTGATAATTTTTTCCCCTTGAAACACAATTGTTCTTCCTTCATCACAAATGTTGTTCCCTTTGCAAAGAAACAATTGTTGTTCCCTTTTCGAAGATATAATTGTTGTTCCCTTTTCGAATATACAATTGTTGTTCCCTTCCCGAAGAAACGTTTGTTGTTCCCTTCTCAAAGAAACAATTGTTTTCCCTTGTCAAAGAAACAATTCTCGAAGAAATAGTTGTTGTGCCCTTCTCGAAGAAACAATGTTGTTCCCTTTTTAAAGAAACAATTGATGTTCACTTCTAGAAGAAACAATTGTTGTTCCCTTTTCCAAAGATAATTTGTTGTCCCCTCTTCAAATGAAATATTTGATGTCCCCATTGATGAAAAGAACAATTTTTGATCCATTTCCATGAATGATTGGTGTTCCCATTACTATCATTCCATGTTGGTTATTCCTTTTGGTTGTGAGTTCGATCTAAATCCTTAAAAGCGGTAATATTTAGATCATCATGATTCTTAGCCTTCTGATGAATATTTTTTTTAATATGACATGCTCTATCTATGAATATCCTTGCTTATGTCTATTTTTTAGATACATTATAAATTGTTCATGATTTATCCCAACCATCCCAGTATTTCTTTTATTACACATTCAAATGGTGGTTCCCTTCACAAATATGATGAAGAATCTAAGGAATATTTATTCTTGGAATATTTTTTACTTCTTACACCATCCCTAACTCTTAAGGAGTTGATGAGCCTCCCCTAACTTCTAAAAAAAAAAGTAAGAAACAAAAACAAAAATAAATTTGGAAATGTATTAAGCTATTTTTTCTAAAAAAAGGGATAGGGGGTTTCATCACGAGCTAGCCTACCAAGATCATAGGAAAGTAACATGAGTGACATTCTCATTATGGCTACCACACCATGTAATGGCCTTATAGCACTAAAATGTAAAAGGATAGGAGGTCTAATCATGAGTGTAGAGCTATAAAAAGGGTTTCTTTCACCTCTAGTTACCTCACATTAATATGTCAATCTGAGAACATTTTGTTATTTCAAAGAGTGTCTCAGTCTGAGGCTATCATTTGCCAGAGTAATGCTAGTAGCACAGTGTTCGAAAATACAAGAGTAAATGGATGCTTGTTTGCAACTAACTACTTCAAGAGATTAAACCACACATTCAGAAAACTAAGCAATTTATCATTCAAGGGTTCAGTAGCAATAACCCATCCCTTTGTAAATTGATGGAAAAGGAAACTAGAGAATAGATCGTGGATCTGGGAGCCGGACAATAGATGTCAATGCTCACTACAACCTGAGATTGTTATTCACAACAAATAACAAATGACAAGAAATGAAATGGTAGATAAGAAATGGAACAACAATTAAGAAATAGAACAACAAACCTGAAATGGAACAACAATTATGAAATTGTAACGGGAACTAAGTCTAACAAGTAGTAACACCTTAGTCTATAAGATCAAATGCACTAACCGTAATCTACAGGAATCAAACAACAATCCTTCACTCTTAAGGGCGGATTGAATAACACACCAAAATGGAACAACACTGATTAATGATGATTATAGAACAGCGCTTGAAAACCATATACACACATGGCACACTTTAATAGTAATATGATCCAGTTATCAATCTCAGTTAGAAATAGTACGACTACATTTCAAAATAGAACAACATTGTTTATAGATCCAACAATCACAAAGAACATAACTTCCAAGATGAATTTCATAATGTTAATGAACAAGTGCACATCACAAAGGCTCTATAATTAAACAACAATAATATTCCATAAAGACTAGCAGTATTATGTCAACACCTAAAAGAACAGTGATATGATGCAGAGTCAATACAATAGTTTTGTCTTTAGAAACCTTAATAAATTAAACATAACAGAGCATGTGATGTAAACTTAAAAAACACATCAGATTACCAAATAATGCCGATAAGAAAACCACACATAAACCAAACATAATAGTACAGGAGCAAGTGTCCTCTAGGGTCGGACCCTTAGCCTCCAGGGTTACACTGCTTGAAGTTATTCTAGACTCAAAGATGAAATAGTGACCAAGTTTGTATTAATGCATAAAGTGGAATTACAATAGATCAGTGCTTAATGAGACTCGATGATCAAAGTTTTGATCTTAAAGGAAATTACATAAAACATAGCAACAACTCCTTCTCGAGCTAACAGTGCTACCCCTTTTATAATGGTGAAGGCGGAGATGTCTAAGTGCAAAAATAGTTAAAGCAGTGATCCCTCAGGATTAAGGATCCTGAGGGATTCGCCGAACCATTAGTCCCCAATCATTTCTTTATTTTCCTGCACCGAGCCGATATCTCCACTTCCTTTCCAGAGCTGATTCGCTTTGATTTGCTTTTCCTTGTTTGCATAAAGTCTCCCGTAAAAGGGACAGTAGTTAACCCGTCCTTGTCCTTTCCTTTGGAATGACAGCTTCTCGTTTTTCCTTCTTTCTGCATAAGGAAATGACAGTTGTCAGTGTTTTCATCTTGCATATTAATCTCACATGTTTTATTACAATTCCTTATCATTTTCTGAAATCATGATGCAAAATGGTTTGTAAGTTCTAATGAAAAGATGCTGAAATAATTACCAAAAACATACCTTCTTTAGTACTCCACACACCCCCCTGCTTACCGTTTTTCATGCCCTCATGAAAACATTGTAGTTGACATGTAAGGCAGTGAGTGAGTAGGTTGGAGATGGAATCTCATGTGAAGGCCTACAAACATGATGCATAACTAGGTGTTCAAAGAAATGGCATGTCTGACCCTCAGGCATCTCATACAGGACTTGGTATCCGAGTGCAGGGTGCCAAATAATTGGACTCTGGAACCTATATCCTAACCAGGATGGCCCTACCCTCAAAATGACTTCGCCATGGAGGTGCAAGCAATTGGTGGCTAATTTAAAATTTTCATACTTAAATGGTTCCCTAAGCTGGATATTCAGATTAGAGATTTGATACCAAAATTTAGCTGCATCAATGGCAGGGTCTTTGATAGAGAAAAAGTATTCTAATCCCTGTCGAATGATTACCTCATGCATGGGTCCTAATGCTTCAATTACACCTGGATTCTTCATGAGGTTTCTATGTTTTCTCCACAACTATACTCGATCCCTAGGCTCAACTCTTATCCACAAATCTAATCCGTTTTCTTGTCTTTGGAAAGCATTATAGGCTTTAAGCCATTTAATTTGATTAACCCCAAATGAAATAAATGCCTGTAATTGGATATCCCCAACAAAAGGGCCAGGGTTCAGCTCAGTCTCCTAGTCTAATACAAGGTTATGTAAATAAAACTCACACAGTAGTCTCTGAACTTTTACCCCGTAGTGCTTACAGCAATTTATAAAATCATCGATGGTGTTAATTCGTATGGGAGCACCTGCCTGAATAGCCTTTATTTTCAATTGTAAATATCGTTCCATTAAAAACAAGGCATAATTCTTAGCAGGGGCTCTACATGCTAGGACGTCATTATATAAAGAACATAAGGTATCCATCTGCTTGATAACTATATCTAACCTTCGAGTTACCTTCGCGAATTTTTCTTCTTCCCTTCGCCACCCTTCAAAGGCCTAGCTTTCATATAGATTGACGTTCCTAAGCTGCTGTTGTAGCTCTTCATACTTTTCTCGAGGGACCGTTTGCTCTCTAAATGTTTTTGTTGCTTGTTGAGCTTGCTTCAAACTCTTTCATAGGGTTACCATTTTTGGATCTCTTTTCCATGCGGCAGTGGGGGCCGGGAGTTTTACCTGAATTTTCCTATTGCATTGTTTTGAGTTCATGACTCTTATCACTCTCGAAGGTGGCGTCTCCGTCTGAATTTCCTTATCGTGGGTCAACATATCATCCATTTCTATCTTAACATGGATATCAGTCCATTGTTGTTCCTTTTCAATTGGAGCAACAATCTATTTCTCAGCATCATTTGGAACAACAGCCTGGTTTTCGACAGGGTTTTGAACAGCAGGATGGACTCTGGTCCTCTGCCCCTTTGTCTTGAGGGGTTTTGCTGGAGTGGTTGCATGTTTCCTTCCCGAAGTCCTTTGTACCCATTTCCTTTCTTTTAGAATCCTAATCTGTTGGTGGAGTTGAACTATTATATTTAGTAGTCTCTGCTGTTCCTTTCGCAATTCCTTAATTTCCGCAATTTCCTTAGAAGGAACAACAGGTTGTTCACTGCAACATGGACTATGACTAATTCCCTGATTTTCTCTCTGGGGTGCTTCTTTGTTGCTCTACTCTGGTTGCTTCGGGGTAAGAACCCTAACTGGTTCTTTATTTCTTGGGTGACCTCCTTTTCTACCCCCCTTTCCTCCGGAATTTCTTCTAGTGTCATCTAGTGAGGAATGGATTGTTCCTATTCAACATCTCCTATCATATTTTCATCATGAATAGGCAGATTCTCTTCTTCTACCTCCTCTTCATGTGATTCTTCAGGTGCATTTCCCTTCTGAGGTTCCTCTTTGGCATGGAGATCTGATGGACTGGAAGGTTGGCCATATTCCCCATATTGGCCAAAACTTTGGCCAATTCATCTTCTCCCAATGGGTCCTGCAATGGGCTACCTTCCTGTCGTTCCGTTTCCTCCTCCTGCTCAGATTTCTTGGCTTCTTCCTCCATTTCTCCTTCCTCTTTTTCCTGCATTCCTTTCTCATTGTCTTCCCCTTCTAGTCGTGGGGGTTGCTCATCTTCTATCTCTACCGGTTGGCTGGTGTTTCCTTGGGGCTTCTCCAGCCTCCCTCATAGCCATGCTAGCCGGATCGATTTCCTTCATTTTTATGGATGCTCAGGTGTACTAGTGGCATGTTTATGTTTTGGGGATGATGTGGTCAATCCTTCATTTATCATGGCAATTAACTCTTCCCAGCTGCTCTGCTGCTGGGTAAGGCTATGGCTGGCTATTAACCCAATCAACCCATGATGATTAACAACTGACTCTACATGCTGCGCCTTTTTTATGCTTCGTGCAATGTCATGAAGTAATGGATTCAAAAATGCAGGTAAATTTACAGAGCATTTTTTCTTTAGTACAACTAAGATCTTAAGATGTCGTGGTCTTACCACGTCTTTTCTGCCTTCACAAGTGATGTAGCTTTGAATGTTCTTTGCCAATTCCGCCCACAGCTCTCCTAATGCTGCTGCTAGAACCCCCTTTCCTCTAATTATCAGGCTCTAGCCTTCCTCTTGGAAGATTTCTATGATCTTCTGCAATCTCTCCTTCTTTAACATCCATACAGGTCCAACGGCTGGCAGTCCCAAGACTTCTGTGATTATGTCATCGGTGACTGCTATGCGTCTCCCCCTCACTGTGGAGTGATCCTCTTGCAATTTTTGCAAGAATTCAATTGCTACAGTCTCGTTGGATTCCTGTAAGCGGTTGAGATAAGTCAGCCACCCTGCTCTTACCAGGATTTCTCGTGCAGCAGAAGAGATTGTTAACACCTACAGTTCTCTCCGAATTGATCTTCCTCCCATGTTTATGGTTTTGTTGTAAACTCTTAATGGAAGAGCAGCTGTTCATGCTGTTAAAACACGGAGAGGCTGACAAATGCAAGACTCGCTCAAAATCTAATGCTGCAGAGTATACAATGGAAATCGCTTATGAACAGCAAGTCATCCAGAAAAATAAAAATAATAAAAAAATAGTATATTGTTGAGTCGTGCTATACCCCAGTACATAGCTTCCCGAATAGTGATCTGACACGTAATCTAGGGAATGATGAGTTTAACCTCCCCCTTCGTAATGTAATAGGTCATCCCAGCCATCAAATAAAGGAGTGGCGCCCGTTCTGAAACAGAGTCTTTAAGGAACAGGGTATGGCAATATGCCATGCTTACAAAAGTATCAAATTACTGAAATCGAGGCGTAGAGTTGGGTCGCTTAATACGTAAGAGACTGTGGTGATATGATACGAGGCCGGGGATAAGACATCTGCCGTGGATACGGAGTCTCATGCAGTCATTGTCAATTGTTCTGTCATGATTGGTGATAATAGATGTACATGCGTTGTATGGTTTGGGAAATAATATATGATTGATTACTAAGGAATAAGAAACAGAAGGGTGCTAATAACTACCTATTTGTGTAAACAATGTGACTTCAATACCATTAAGAGTGCTCTGCTGCCGACAGGTGTCCATAACCTTGGCAAAGTTGTTTATTTCACCCATGGAACCATGATCCTTGGTGTATGCTTAGGAAATGTTGTGTGATGTCAAAATGTAAGCCATTATGCTGGCTTGGTGACCAATTAGCCATAATGCCATTCACGAGGAAGAAGCGAAAGGTGGGTAGGTCAGCACGTGATGAGACCTCCTATTCCAAGGGTTCTTTATTTGATATAACTTTTGGACCATATCCCTGGTGTGGTGGCCATAGTGGGAATGCCATTTCACTTTCATCCTCATGATCATGGTAGGCTGGCTCTTGATGAGACCCCCTATCCTGCATTTGACAACTTATAAGTCATTAAGACATCATTGTTTGCTCTTTTTTCTTTCTTTTTCATAAAGTACTTTCCCATTTATACACAAAGGGTGGTTCAACACTCTTTAAGAGTAGGAATGGTGGAAGAAGTCTTAACATCTCAATAGGAAGATATAAACCTTTTTCTCTTATTCCTGAATAATAATCAAAGAGGATTAAAAGGGACCAACATGATAAAGATAACCAATCAGAGCAGAGTTAGTAGAACAATGACAGCAAGAGATAATGAGTAAGTGTGTCCTTCCTTCTATCCTCTTACCAATTCAGAGAAATTTATTATAAGAATAGCGATTTTATGATTCACTGATTTCACTATGTTGTGATTTGGTATCCATTGCATAAGTGCATAGTTGTATTCCAAAATACTTGAAAGAACAGGAATAGTAAGCATCCTTAATTAAGAACAGCAAGGGGAACAAGCTGTGTCAAAAAGGGAGAGCAAAAGAATACAAGTGGTGTTCCTTTTGGAAAAAGGAACATCAAAGATAAAAAATGTTGTTCCTTTGGAAAAGGAATAGCAGAACACAGAAATGCCGTTCCTTTGAAAAAGGAACAACAAAAATCAAAAATGTTGTTCCTTTGGAAAAGGAACAGCAAAACACATAAATGTCGTTCCTTTGGAAAAGGAACAACAAAAATAAAAAATGTTGTTCCTTTGGAAAAGGAACAGCAAAACACAGAAATGTCGCTCCTTTGGAAAAGGAACAGCAAAAATAAAAAATGTTGTTCCTTTGGAAAAGGAACAGCAAAACACACGAATGTCCTTCCTTTGGAAAAGGAACAGCAAAAATCGAACATGTTGTTCCTTTGGAAAAGGAACAGAAAAACACACAAATGTCGTTCCTTTGGAAAAGGAACAACAAAAATCGAAAATGTTGTTCCTTTGGAAAAGGAACAGCAAAACACACAAATGTCACTCCTTTGGAAAGGAATAGCAAATATCGAAAATGTCGTTCCTTTGGAAAAAGGAACAACAAAATACACAAATGTCATTCTTTTGGCAAAGGAATAGCAAAAATGTTGTTCCTTTGGAAAATGAATATCAGAACGTCCAAGTGTTGTTCCTTTAGAAAAGGAACAGCAAAAAGCAAAAGTGTTGTTCCTTTGGAAAAGGAATAGCAGAAAGCAAAAGTGTTGTTCCTTTGGAAAAGGAACAGCAGAAAACAAGTGTTGTTCCTTTGGAAAAAGAATAGCAAAAAGAAAAAATAAAGAAAAAAATTAAAGCAAAATGACGGCTGATCCAAAGGGTGTTGTTCTTTTGAAAAAGGAACAACAGAAGGAAAATGATGTCCCTTTGAGAAAAGGAACAGCAAAAATAATAACATTGTTGCTGCTTCGAAAAGTAACAGCAAAGGGTTGAAAAAAAAATATGTACAAACAAGATTCAACAAAAGAAAATAAATTATGTACAAACTGTGAGAAGAAATAAATTACTTAATGAATCACAGGTGAGGAAGACTTCTATCCCTCCCCAAAATTTCCATATCAGAGTCTTGGCGTAGCTGCTGGCAGAAGGACTCCCAAGTGAGTGGTTTGCAATAAAGACTAACTCTGTGGCCATTTGCCTTGAAGGCATATCCAGAACCATCAATAGTGATTAGAGTAAAAGTTCCATTGTCATATACCTTCTGGATTTCGTATGGTCCCAACCAACGAGTTTGGAGTTTCCCAGGGAAGTCCTGAAACCTGGAATCGTACAAAAGTGCCCAGTATCCTTCGTGGAAGACTTTATTTTTAATGAGAGCATCATGCCATTTAGCTCGCTACTATTGGATCAATGCAGTGTTTTGAAGTGCAGAGAGCCTAATTTCATCTAGCTCATTGATCTGCTGTAATCGATTAATCTGTGCCTTAGTTAGATCTAAGCCAAATTCCTATGTTGTTCGCAATGTTTGGATTTCGAATTCTATGGGGAAAATGGGTCGTTTTCCAAACACTAATTGATAAGATGAGTAACTGGTGGTACTTCTACATGTTGTTCTATAAGCCCACAGTGATTCGGGTAGTCTGGCAGCCCAATCACGTCTATGTGACGAATGGTTTTCGTTAGGATTGCTTCTATTATTTTATTGTTGCTTTCTACCTGACAATTTCCCTGTGGGTGGTATGGAGTAGTGATTTTATGCTGGACATGATAGTTGTTGAGTGTTGTAGCTATTTTGTTCCCAGCAAACTGTGGTCCACCGTCTGTAATTATCTCTCTTGGAAGGCCATAATGCACAAATAGATGGAACAGGAACTATATGACAAAATCCTCTGTAGCTCTTGGAAATGCCTCTACTTCAACCCATTTGGTGACATATTCTATTGCCACCAAAATATATGTTTTATGGTTTGATGATGGGTTAATTGGTCCAACGAAATCAAAGGCCCATCACTTGAATGGTTCAATGACTAGCTGTGGCTTCAGGAGCATCTCATCGGACTGACCAGGGCGTCCTACTCTCTAGCAACTGTCACAGGCTTGGACGAATTTCTTTGCATCTTTGAAAATCGTGGGGCAATAATACCCTGTTTGCAGCACCTTATGTCTAGTTCTGCGATCGGTGAAATGTCTGCCACATGGTCCATCATGGCAGGATTTTAAGATGTCAAAGATTTCATCTTCTCGAATGCATCTTCTGATATGCATATATGCCCATGTGGAACAGGTAACCTCCAACCCAAGAGAATCGAACACTCCGCTAAACAATTTGTTTCCGCTCATTAGAGGTTATATGCTTTGGTAATTTACCTAATGTTAGGTAATTGGCAACATCAGCATACCAGGGTGTTTGAACAGCCATAGCAAACAGATGCTTGTCCGGAAATTGATCTTCAACTGCTGCTGCATCGATTGGCTTTGGAATTCTTGATAGAAAATTGGCTACAGGATTTTCTTTTCCAGGTCGATCCTTGTTGTAATATCAAATTCCTGCAATAAAATTAGCCATCTAGTTATTCTTCCATTTGTGATAGGCTTGTTTGCTAAATATTTTATGGCAGAATGATCTGTATACAAGATAATAGGATATCCAGTAATGTAATGTCTAAACTTATTGACAGCATGTATTACAGCTAGAAATTATTTTTCAGTAACAGTGTAATTTAATTCAGCAAGGAATAAATTTTTGCTGATATAATAAATTGCATATGGTTTTTTATCCTCTTCCTGCCCAAGGACTGCTCCAATGGCTGTATCTGAGGCATCAGATGATATCTGAAATGGCAAATCCCAATTTGGTCCTCGAAGGACTAGGGTTGTGGACACAAGCTTCTTCAGATCCTGGAAAGCACGTTCACATTTTTCTGTCCAAAGAAAATCAACGTTACCAGTTAGCGCATACAAAGGTGCGGCAATATGCGAATAATGTTCTATAAACCTCCTATAATAACCAGAAAATCCAAGAAAACTGCGTACCTCCATTTGAGTAGTAGGAGTAGGAATAAACAAAATTATTTGGATTTTGGCTGGGTCTACCTTTATGCCAGCTGCTGAAATATAGTGTCCTAGAATAAGTCCTTCAGTCATCATCATATAGCATTTTACATGGCTTAAACAAAGCCTGGTAGCAATGCAGCATTGTAGGAATTTTTCCAGTGTATCCAATGCTCGATCGAAATCGTCTCCATATGGTGTAAAGTCATCCATGTATACTTCAAGTCCTTCATTTATTAAGTCTACAAAAATGCTGAGGATAGCCCTTTGGAATGTGGCAGGAGCATTGCATAAGCCAAAAGGTAGAACTTTGTAGGCAAATGTTCCCCAAGGACAAGTAAAAGTAGTTTTGTCTTGGTCTTCAGCGGCAATCTGAATCTGATTGTATCCACTGAAGCCATCCAGGAAAGAAAAGAATTTATTTCCTGCCAAAGTGTCTAATACTTGGCCGTTGAATGGGAGAGGTAAGTGGTCTTTTTGTGTTGCTTTATTTAGCTTTCTATAGTCCACACAAATTCTCCATTTCCCTTTCTTTTTTGGTACCACCACAAGCGGAGAGACCCATTTACTATCGGAGATAGGATAGATGAAATTAACATCTAAAATTTTTTGAAGTTCAGCTTTTACCACATATTTTAGATGAGGATTAAGTCTCCTCTGAGGCTGGCGAATAGGTCTCGCATCTTTTTCTATGTAAATGTGGTGTGTACATAATTGGGGGTCAATTCCTTTCATATCAGGGTAGTCCCATGCAAATGCTTATTTATATTTCCTTAACAAATGGATGAGCTTCGTTTCTTGTTCGGAGGTGAGGTTGGCATTAATGTTTAAGGTTTTTCCTGGTTCAATTTCCACAATTTTACTATTTGCAACAGAAGTAACAGGTATTGTTTGATCATGTGCATCTTTAAGAGGATCTTCTTCTAATTCATTATCAAATGCTGCCTTTATAATGTGACATTGTGTGCAGGATGTGAGTTCAGTTTGGCTAATAAAATTATTAATGGCATCGTCTTCTGTTTGGTCTTTGAAATCAAGTGCCTCTTGTATAGGTAATGGATATCTAATGTTATCAGTAAGGTATGATATAGGGTGCCTATTAGTTTTGATTATTGTGACACTTGGCTGCGCTGGAGGATATAGAACTAAGTACTTGATATTTTCTCCTCTGGTTATGGTCATATTGCCTTGTCGGCAGCCAATATAAGCATTGGCAGTGGCAAGCCAAGGTCTACCTAAAATCAATGGATGTCCATCAAGTCGGGTTTTGGGATTTATTATCAGAAAATCGGTTGGATATTCCCAGGAGTCAACAGAGACCACGACATCATGTAATGTGCCCTCCAGCCTAACCACAAATTGGTCAGCCAATTCTAGCAAGGTAGAGGTGGGTTCTACAGATGTAATGCCTAGCTTTTGGCAAGTAGTGCTTGTTAAGATATTGATTGCAGCTCGTATATCAACTAAGGCATTGGAAAGGGTCTGACCATAAATTTGCACAGTTACTATTGGATTTCCTAGGTTTTCGTATTTAATGAGTGTTTCTTTTCCTGATAATAAGTTAGATAGAGTGCCAAATACTTGGACTCTTGGATTATTTGTTATATTCCTCCTTGGTTTCTTTACACACAATTATTTGATAGTCTTTGCATATATCGGGATGTCTTGAATGGCTTAGAGGAATGGAATTTTTATTTACAAATTTTGCAATTCTCCCAGAATGTCAAAATCAGGATATTGTATGGGTGAAGGTATGATTAATCATTCTGGTAACCGGGGAGAGGATGTGGTTGCTTGGTTATGAGTTTGTTATTTGTTCCCATCCTCTTCTTGTGATGGTTGTTCTCTAGGTAACTGATTTTCAATATGGGTTGTCTTATCTCCCTCAGTTTCAATAATACGCCCAGATCTTAGCTGAAGATCATTACACTCCCTCAGAAAAGCTCCTATTTCTCGTGTTTCTATGATTTGGACAGATTGGACCGGTCTGTTATTTGGATTAGGGTTGGGTTGGGCTGGGATTTGCGGTCTCAGATTAGACTGGGGATTTTGTTGTAAGGTTGGCAGTGTAGGTTGAGGGAGCGGAATGGTTCCTACTGGCTAATGCATCGGTCTTTGCCAGTTTGTCTGCTAGGCTAAACTTTTTTGAAGTAGGGGGAGTCCATTGTGGGGGGTATGTATTATTTTGCCAATATGGTGGGGCATAGGGAAAATTCGGCCAACTAGATTGGCTTGCCTGATTCGGCCACGGGGTTGATGAAGGAAACGACTGTGGTGACCAGTTTGGAAACGGGGGTTGGGATTGATTTTACCACATGTTATATTATTGAGAATTATACTTCGAAGACTGAAAAGAAGAAGTTGGGTCTGGAAACATACTAGACTGTCACAGCTGCCACTGACGGCGCTGGTTGAGAAAATACACCGATTCTGGCTCTTCTTCTGCTTCCTTATATACTGCTTTTAATCCGGGAAGTGAGGGACAACTTTCTGTAAGGTGATCTTTTGTGCAGATGGTGCATGTTTGGACTGCATCTAGTGGACACTCCTTATGGCTATGCTTTTTCCTGCATCGAGGATAGAAGATTGCCAAATTCTGTTCTGCCTCCATTTGCTTCTATTTGGCCTGCATAATATCAAGTTGTGTAGTTAGTGACACTAGTATATCAGTTTTAAAATTTTCCAATAAATTTCCAATTTCTACACGCGTTACACCTTTTGCCAAAATTTTATTATCTCTTACAAAACGATCATGTTCTGCTGGTTTTAATCTACTGCTGCCTCTCGAACTCCTGATACATAAATTAATAATGTCAGCAAAATTTTCTTGATAAATATCTCCTTTTCCCATAATGTTTAATGTTTCAATCCATTGTTCCTTCATGCCCCTAATTAATGTTGTTTTTAACACATTATCAGGTAAAGGCAGTGATGCATAAGGAGATCTTTCAAGATTATACTGAAAACGTTCCATATACTCCTCTAATGTTTCATTTGGTCTAGCTATCATCTAGAATATTTCGTCCTCAGTTCTCTAGACCTGCAATAGTCCTGATATTTTTTTAGAAAAGATTCTTTCATTTGATCCCAGTTATTTATAACCCCTCCACCTAATCCCATAAACCATCTTAAGGCAGCCCCTTTTAATGTAGAGGGAAATAATTTCAATTTTTGGGGGTCGGTGGTGTAATCATATCCCCTACATAGCAAATCGAACTCAAATAGAAATGCATCCGGGTCTTCTGATGTAAGACCGTGGAATGTAGGGATATGTTGAAGAGGGATTGCTTTCATAGGTGCATTTGCTGCAGAATCCACTATGGGGTATTGTAATGTAGAGGTTTGAGTGTTTGGCTGGTTTTGAGCCATTTGGTCGAATATATGCCAATAACCTTCTGGGATATCTAGGAGGGTATTCCTAGGTGGAGAAGGAATGGCTTTAATAGGTTTTAATAGCACTTCCTCTATCTGGGACAATGAGAGTGCCTAATGTCTGAGGAGATTGAGTTTCTTCAACAATGATTTTTGCAGCACTTCCCTTGTTTGGAATGTTCAATGGCTGAGTTGTCCCAAGACGAGACCTCGGTTCCTCGGTTTCCCCTGTCTCTCCTCCTTCACAAAGATTACTGAAATTCCCTTCTTGCAATAGTTCTGGAGTAGAATTTTCAATTCCTTGAAAGTCCTACTCTTCAGTTTGACTATGCACCTCAGCAAAGGATACAGATGGTGATCCTGTGGCCTGAAGGGAACTAGTAGGCTATCTACAAATAACTTTTCTGGGTCCTACTAAAGACTGAGATTCTGCTTTCTTGAAGATTTCGTCTATGAAGGTTGATCGGCCAAGGGTCACCGGCCCCTTAGCTTTTTCTGGCTTGGGTAGAGGCTTGGAATTCTTTTCTGGCTTTTTCTGCTTAGTCATGCACACAAATCAACTGCTAGATTCTACCCAAACAAAATAGCAGCAAATATGTAGGAAAGCGGGCAGAGGAGCAGGGTTGTTACATGCTCCACACGTAGGTTCTTACCTTCCGTTTTTAAAACCCCAATTCTTCCCTAGCAGGTTCGTACACTACTCTGAAAAAGAACAAATGGCTACACTCTTTCCCCGGCAACAGCGCCAAAATGTCAAGTTATAAAAAGGGTCTCTTTCACCTCTAATTACCTCACATTAATATGTCAATCCGGGAACGTTTTTTTATTTCAAAGAGCATCTAAGTCTGAGGCTATCATTTGCCAGAGTAATTCTAGTACTACAGTGCTCAAAAATACAAGAGTAAACAGATGCTTGTTTACAACTAACTACTTCAAAATATTAAACCTCACATTCAAAAAACTAAGCAATTTATCAGTCAAGGGTTCAGTAGCAGTAACTCATCCCTTTGTCAATTGATGGAACTGGAGGAAATCATAGAATAGATCGTGGATTTGGGAGCCATACAGTAGATGTCGATGCTCACTACAGCCTGAGATTGTTCTTCACACCAAAATAACAAATGACAGGAAATGAAACAGCAGATAAGAAATGGAATAGCAATTAAGAAATAGAACAGCAAACCTGAAATGGAACAGCAAACAAGAAATTGTAACAGCAACTAAGTCTAGCAAGTAGTAACACCTTAGTCTATAAGATCAAATGCACTAGTCATGACCTACAGGAATCAAATGGTAATCCTTTACTCTTAAGGACGGATTGAACAACACACGAAAATGGAACAGCACTGATTAATGATGAATTATAGAAGAACGCTTGAAAACCATATATACACATGGCACACCTTAATAGTAATCTGATCCAGTTATCAATCTCAGTTAGAAAGAGTACGACTGCATTTCAAAATAGAACAGCATTGTTTATAGATCCAACAATCGCAAAGAACATAATTCCTAAGATGAATTCCTTAATGTCAATGAATAAGTGCACAGCACAGGCTCTGTAATTAAGCAGCAACAATATTTTGTAAAGACCGACAGTATTATATCAACACTTAAAAGAACAATGATACGTTGCAGAGTCAATACAATAGTTCTGTCTTTAGAAACCTTAATAAATTAAACATATCAGAGCATGTGATGTAAACTACAAAACACATCAGATTACCAAATAACGTCGATTAAGCAAACCACGCATAAACTAAACGTAATAGTACAGGAGCAAGTGTCCTCCAGGGCCGGGCCCTTAGCATCCAGGGGTACACCGCTTGAAGTTATTCCAGACTCAGAGATGAAATAGCAACCAAGTTTGTATTAATGCATAAAGCGGAATTACAATAAATCAGTTCTCAACGAGACTCGATGATCAAAGTTTCAATATTAAGAGAAATTACATAAAACATAACAGACCCGAAACCCCCTCGAGCTAACGGTACTGCCCCTTTTATAATGGTGAAGGCGGAGATGTCTAGGTGCAAAAATAGTTAAAGCATCGATCCCTCAGGATCGCCGAACCGTTAGTCCTCAATTATCTCTTTTCTTTCTTGCGCCGAGCCAATACCTCCACTTCCTTTCTAGGGTTGATTCGCTTTGATTTGTTTTTCCTTGTTTGCATATGGTTCCCCGTCAAAGGGACAGCGGTTAACCTGTCCTTGTCCTTTCCTTTGGAACAGTAGTTTCTTGTTTTCCCTTCTTCTTGCATAAGGAAACGACAATTTTCAGTGTTTTCGTGTTGCACATTAATCTCACAGGTTTTATTACAATTCCTTATCATTTTCCTAGTTCATGATGCAAAAGGTTTGTAAGTTCTAATGAAAAGATGATGAAATAATTACCAAAAACATACCTTCTTTAGTACTCCACACACCCCCTGCTTACCCTTTTTCATGCCATCATGAAAACATTGTAGTTGACATGTAAGGCAGTGAGAGAGTAGGTTGGAGATGGAATCTCATGTGGAGGTCTACAGCCATGATGCATAACTAGGTGTTCAAAGAAATGGCATGTCTGACCCTCAAGCATCTCATACAGGGCTTGGTATCCGGGTGCAGGGTGCCAAATAATTGGACTCCGGAACCTATATCCTAACCAGGATGGCCCTGCCCTCAAAATGACTTCGCCATAGAGGTGCAAGCAGTGGGCGGCTAACTTAAAATTTTCATACTTGAATGGTTCCCTGAGCTAGATATTCGGATTAGAGATCTGATATCGAAATTTAGCCGCATTAATGGCAAGGTCTTTGATAGAGAAAAAGTATTCTATTCCCTGCCGATTGATTTCCTTATGAATGGGTCCTAATGCTTCAATTACACCTGGAGTTTTCATGAGGTTTCTATGTTCTCTCCACAACTACATTGGATTCCTAGGCTCAGCTCTTACCCACAAATCTAATCCGTTTTCTTGCCTTTGGAAAGCATTATAGACTTTAAGCCATTTAATTTGATTAAACCCAAATGAAATAAATGCCTACAATTGAATATCCCCAAAAAAAGGGCCAGGGTTCAGCTCGGTCTCCTGGTCTAATACAAGGTTATGCAAATAAAACTCACACAGTAGTCTCTAAACTTTTACCCCGTAGTGCTTACAGCAGTTTATAAAATCATCGATGGTATTAATTTGTATGGGAGCACCTGCTTTGACAGCCTTTATTTTCAATTGAAAATATCGTTCCATTAAAAACAAGGCATAGTTCTTAGCAGCGGCTCTACATGCTAGGACGTCATTGTATAAAGAACATAAGGTATCCATCTTCTTGATAACTATATCTAACCTATGAGTTACCTTCACGACTTTTTCTTCTTCCCTTCGCCACCCTTCAAATGCCTGGCTTTTCGGATAGATTAACGTTCCTAACCTGCTGTTGTAGCTCTTCATACCTTTCTCGAGGGACCGTTTGCTCTATAAGTTTTTATGTTGCTTGCTGAGCTTGCGTCAAACCCTCTCGTAGGGTTATCATTCTCGGATCTCTTTCCCATGCAGCGATGGAGACCGGGATTTTTACCTGAATTTTCATATTGTGTTGTCTTGTGTTCATGGCCCTTATCACTCCCGAGTGTGGTGCCTCTGTCTGAATTTCCTTATCGCAGGTCAATATATCATCAGTTTCTATCTTAACGTGGGTATCAATCAAATGTTGTTCCTTTTTAATTTGAACAACAATCTACTTCTCAACAACCTTTGGAACAGCAGCCTGCTTTTTGACAGGGTTTTGAACAACAAGATGGACTCTGGCCCTTCGATCCTTTGTCTTGAGGGGTTTTGCTGGAGTGGTTGCATTTCTCCTTCCCGAAGTCCTTTTTACCCTTTTCCTTGCTTCAAAACTCATGATCTGCTGTCAGAGCTGAACTATTACATTCAGTAGTCTCTAATGTTCTTTCCGTAATTTCTTAATTTCCTCAATTTCCTTAGAAGGAACAACAGATTGTTCAATATGGCCTGGACTATGATTAATTCCCTGATTTTCTCTCTGGGGTTTTTCTTTGTTGCTCTACTCTGGTTGCTTCGGGGCAAGAACCCTAACCGGTTCTGTTATTTCTTGGGTGACTTCCTTTTCTGCCCCCCTTTCTTCCGAATTTTCTTCTGGTGTCGTCTGGCTAGGAACGGATTGTTCCTATTCTGCATCTCCTGTCATATTTTCATCATGAACAGGCTGATTCTCCTCTTCTACCTCCTCTGCATGTAATTCTTCGGGTGCATTTCCCTCCTAAGCAGAGTGTTCTTTTGGTTCCTCTTCGGCATGGAGATCTGATGGCCTGGAAGGTTGGCCATATTCGCCCATATTGGCCAAAACTTTGGCCAATTCATATTCTCTCAATGGATCCTGCAATGGGCTACCTTCTTGCTTTTCTGTTTCCTCCTCCTGCTCAGATTGCTCAGTTTCTTCTTCCATTTCTCCTTCCTCTTTTTCCAGCATTCCTTTCTCATTGTCTTCCCCTTCTAATTGTGGGGGTTTCTCATCCCCTGTATCGTCTATCTCTACAGGTCGGTTGGTATCTCCTTGGGAATTTTCCAGCCTCCCTTTTAGCCATGCTAGTCGGACCAATTTCCTTCGTTTTTCTGGACGCTCAACTGTACTGGTGGCATGTTTATGTTTTGGGGATGGTGTGGTTAACCCTCCATCTATCATGGCAATTAGCTCTTCCCAGCTACTCTGCTGCTGGGTAAAGCTATGGCTAACTATTAACCGAATAAACCCATGATGACTAACAACTGATTCTACATGATGTGCCTTTTTATGCTCCGTGCGACGTCATGAAGTAATGAATTCAAAAATGCAGATAAGTTTACAGATCATTTTTGCTTTAATACAGCTAAGAGTTTAAGATGTCGTCGTCTTACCACGTCTTTTCTACCTTCACAGGTGATGTAGCTTTGAATGGTCTTTGTCAATTCCACCCACGTCTCTCCCAATGCTGCTGGCAGAACCCCCTTTCCTCTAATTGTTAGGCTCTGGCCTTCCTCCTGGAAGGTTTCTATGATCTTCTGCAATCTCTCCTTCTTTAACGTCCATACAGGTCTAGCAGCTGGCAGTCCCGAGACTCTTGCGATTATTTCATCGGTGACTGCTATGTGTCTCCCCCTCACTGTGGAGTGATCCTCTTGCAAGTTCTACAAGAATTCAATTGCTACAGTCTCGTTGGATTCGTGTAAGCGATTGAGATAAGTTAGCCACCCTGCTCTTGTCAGGATTTCCCGTGCAGCATCAGAGACTGTTAACACCTGCGGTTCTCTCTGAATCGATCTTCCTCCCATGTTTATGGTTTCGCTGTAAAATATCATAATTTTGACAATGGAACGGCAGCTGTTCACGCTGTTGAAACACAGAGAGGCTGACAGACGCAAGACTCGCTCCAAATCTAATGCTGCAGAGTATATAATAGAAATGGCTTATGAACAGCAAGTCATGCAAAAAATAAAAAATAGTATACCGTTGAGCCGTGCTATTCCCAAGTACACAGCTTCCCGAATAGTGATCTAACACGTAATCCAGGGAATGATGAGGTTAACCTCCCCCCCCCCTGCGCAATTTGATAGGTCGTCCCGCCCGTCAAATAAAGGAGCGACGTGCCATTCTGTTCTGAAGCAGAGTCATAAAGGAACAACGTATGGTGATATGCCATGTTTACAAAAGTAGCAAATTACCAAAATCGAGGCGTAGATTTGGATCGCTTAATACGTAAGAAACTGTTGTGATATGATGTGAAGCTGGGGGGATAGGACATCTGCCGTGGATACGGAGTCTCATGCGGTCATTGTCAATTGTACTGTCATGATTGGTGATAATAGATTTACATAAGTTGTATGGTTCGGAAAATAATATATATTCTCCTTATGTGATTGATTACTAAGGTATAAGAAATAGAAGGGTGCTAATAACTACCTATTGGTGTAAATAATGTGACTTCAATACCATTAACAGTGCTCTATTGCCAACAGGTGTCCATAACCTTGGCAGAGTTATTTATTTCACCCATGGAACCATGATCCTTTGTGTATGCTTGGGGAATGTTGTGTGTTGTCAAAATGTAGGCCATTATGCTAGCTTGGTGACCAATTAGCCATAATGCCATTCACGAGGAAGGAGCGAAAGGTGGGCAGGTCAGCTCGTGATGAGACCTCCTGTTCCAAAGGTTCTTTATTTGATATACCTTTTGGACCATATCCCTGGTGTGGTGGCCATAGTGGGAATGCCACTTCGCTTTCGTCCTCATGATCATGGTAGGCTGGCTCTTGATGAGACCCCCTATCCCTGCATTTGACAACTTATAAGTCATTAAGACATCATTGTTTTCTCTTTTTTCTTTCTTTTTCATAAAGTACTTTCCCATTTATACACAAAGGGTGGTTCAACACTCTTTAAGAGTAGGAATGGTGGAAGAAGTCTTAACATCTCAATAGGAAGATATAAACCTTTTGCTCTTATTCCTGAATAATAATCAAAGAGGATTAAAAGGGACCAACATGATAAAGATAACCAATCAGAGCAGAGTTAGTAGAACAATGACAGCAAGAGATAATGAGTAAGTGTGTCCTTCCTTCTATCCTCTTACCAATTCAGAGAAATTTCTTATAAGAATAGCGATTTTATGATTCACTGATTTCAATATGTTGTGATTTGGTATCCATTGCATAAGTACATAGTTGTATTCCAAAATACTTGAAAGAACAGGAATAGTAAGCATCCTTAATTAAGAACAGCAAGGGGAACAAGCTGTGTCAAAAAGGGAGAGCAAAAGAATACAAGTGGTGTTCCTTTTGGAAAAAGGAACATCAAAGATCAAAAATGTTGTTCCTTTGGAAAAGGAATAGCAGAACACAGAAATGTCGTTCCTTTGAAAAAGGAACAACAAAAATCAAAAATGTTGTTCCTTTGGAAAAAGGAACAGCAAAACACATAAATGTCGTTCCTTTGGAAAAGGAACAACAAAAATCAAAAATGTTGTTCCTTTGGAAAAGGAACAGCAAAACACAGAAATGTCGCTCCTTTGGAAAAGGAACAGCAAAAATCAAAAATGTTGTTCCTTTGGAAAAGGAACAGCAAAACACACGAATGTCATTCCTTTGGAAAAGGAACAGCAAAAATCGAACATGCTGTTCCTTTGGAAAAGGAACAGAAAAACACACAAATGTCGTTCCTTTGGAAAAGGAACAACAAAAATCAAAAATGTTGTTCCTTTGGAAAAGGAACAGCAAAACACACAAATGTCACTCCTTTGGAAAGGAACAGCAAATATCGAAAATGTCGTTCCTTTGGAAAAAGGAACAGCAAAATACACAAATGTCATTCTTTTGGAAAAGGAATAGCAAAAATGTTGTTCCTTTGGAAAATGAATATCAGAACGTCCAAGTGTTGTTCCTTTAGAAAAGGAACAGCAAAAAGCAAAAGTGTTGTTCCTTTGGAAAAGGAATAGCAGAAAGCAAAAGTGTTGTTCCTTTGGAAAAGGAACAGCAGAAAGCAAGTGTTGTTCCTTTGGAAAAAGAATAGCAAAAAGAAAAAATAAAGAAAAAAGAAAAAAATTAAAGCAAAATGACGGCTGATCCAAAGGGTGTTGTTCTTTTGAAAAAGGAACAACAGAAGGAAAATGATGTCCCTTTGAGAAAAGGAACAGCGAAAATAATAACATTGTTGCTGCTTCGAAAAGTAACAGCAAAGGGTTGAAAAAAAAATATGTACAAACAAGATTCAACAAAAGAAAATAAATTATGTACAAACCGTGAGAAGAAATAAATTACTTAATGAATCACAGGTGAGGAAGACTTCTCTCCCTCCCCAAAATTTCCATATCAGAGTCTTGGCGTAGCTGCTGGCAGAAGGACTCCCGAGTGAGTGGTTTGCAATAAAGACTAACTCTGTGGCCATTTGCCTTGAAGGCATATCCAGAACCATCAATAGTGATTAGAGTAAAAGTTCCATTGTCATATACCTTCTGGATTTCGTATGGTCCCAACCAACGAGTTTGGAGTTTCCCAGGGAAGTCCTGAAACCTGGAATCGTACAAAAGTGCCCAGTATCCTTCGTGGAAGACTTTATTTTTAATGAGAGCATCATGCCATTTAGCTCGCTACTATTGGATCAGTGCAGTGTTTTGAAGTGCAGAGAGCCTAATTTCATCTAGCTCATTGATCTGCTGTAATCGATTAATCTGTGCCTTAGTTAGATCTAAGCCAACTTCCTATGTTGTTCGCAATGTTTGGATTTCGAATTCTATGGGGAAAATGGGTCGTTTTCCAAACACTAATTGATAAGGTGAGTAACCGGTGGTACTTCTACATGTTGTTCTATAAGCCCACAGTGATTCGGGTAGTCTGGCAGCCCAATCACGTCTATGTGACGAATGGTTTTCGTTAGGATTGCTTCTATTATTTTATTGTTGCTTTCTACCTGACAATTTGCCTGTGGGTGGTATGGAGTAGTGATTTTATGCTGGACATGATAGTTGTTGAGTGTTGCATCTATTTTGTTCCCAGCAAACTGTGGTCCACCGTCTGTAATTATCTCTCTTGGAAGGCCATAACGCACAAATAGATGGAACAGGAACTATATGACAAAATCCTCTGTAGCTCTTGGAAATGCCTCTACTTCAACCCATTTGGTGACATATTCTATTGCCACCAAAATATATGTTTTATGGTTTGATGATGGGTTAATTGGTCCAACGAAATCAAAGGCCCATTGCTTGAATGGTTCAATGACTAGCTGTGGCTTCAGGAGCATCTCATCGGACTGACCAGGGTGTCCTGCTCTCTAGCAACTGTCACAGGCTTGGACGAATTTCTTTGCATCTTTGAAAATCGTGGGCCAATAATACCCTATTTGCAGCACCTTATGTCCAGTTCTGCGATCGGTGAAATGTCTGCCACATGGTCCGTCATGGCAGGCTTTTAAGATGTCAAAGATTTCATCTTCTCGAATGCATCTTCTGATATGCATATATGCCCATGTGGAACAGGTAACCTCCAACCCAAGAGAATCGAACACTCCGCTAAACAATTTGTTTCCGCTCATTAGAGGTTATATGCTTTGGTAATTTACCTAATGTTAGGTAATTGGCAACATCAGCATACCAGGGTGTTTGAACAGCCATAGCAAACAGATGCTCGTCCGGAAATTGATCTTCAACTGCTGCTGCATTGATTGGCTTTGGAATTCTTGAGAGAAAATTGGCTACAGGATTTTCTTTTCCAGGTCGATCCTTGTTGTAATATCAAATTCCTGCAATAAAATTAGCCATCTAGTTATTCTTCCATTTGTGATAGGCTTGTTTGCTAAATATTTTATGGCAGAATGATCTGTATACAAGATAACAGGATATCCAGTAATGTAATGTCTAAACTTATTGACAGCATGTATTACAGCTAGAAATTATTTTTCAGTAACAATGTAATTTAATTCAGCAGGGAATAAATTTTTGCTGATATAATAAATTGCATATGGTTTTTTATCCTCTTCCTGCCCAAGGACTGCTCCAATGGCTGTATCTGAGGCATCAGATGATATCTGAAATGGCAAATCCCAATTTGGTCCTCGAAGGACTAGGGTTGTGGACACAAGCTTCTTCAGATCCTGGAAAGCACGTTCACATTTTTCTGTCCAAAGAAAATCAACGTTACCAGTTAGCGCATACAAAGGTGCGGCAATATGCGAATAATGTTCTATAAACCTCCTATAATAACCAGAAAATCCAAGAAAACTGCGTACCTCCATTTGAGTAGTAGGAGTAGGAATAAACAAAATTATTTGGATTTTGGCTGGGTCTACCTTTATGCCAGCTGCTGAAATATAGTGTCCTAGAATAAGTCCTTCAGTCATCATCATATAGCATTTTACATGGCTTAAACAAAGCCTGGTAGCAATGCAGCATTGTAGGAATTTTTCCAGTGTATCCAATGCTCGATCGAAATCGTCTCCATATGGTGTAAAGTCATCCATGTATACTTCAAGTCCTTCATTTATTAAGTCTACAAAAA
>APFE030833560.1:0-29533 GCA_000404065.3 Pinus taeda
TTCCAACAATGATAGTGCTCGAATAGATCTTTCTAATGAGCTAATGTACGCGTCAAACGAAGATCATATGCTAAAGTTACGACCCCGGGAAGTTGATGTACCAACTTACCCCCAAACGGGGCCCACAGTTTGGCGTTTCATCTCCTAGGGTTAGGTTTTGGAATGTTAAGGGTTGTTCATTGTTTCTCAACAATAAATAAGCCTTCAACCCTCATTGTAACACAGTTCAGAGGCATGTAGCCATCACATCTCTTCTCAGAGATAAGCTACCATCGCCCTAGCTAGTTTATTTCCATTTCTGATTGTAAGCATGTTTCAGTATTTTCCATTAATGAAATGAACTATTATTTCCGCTGCATCTTTGTGTATATGGTTATCTCTGTAATTTGTTGCGTTCCTGTTTAAATCCGGATCAACGGGCTTTTGAGTCCTTTTTTCTATTGCTCTTCAGCAGATCTTTCTCTGCCTGAGTTAATCTATTAAACTCATTTTCATCTGCTGGTTCTTCAAAACCATCTTGAACTATTTCAATAAATCTTGACAGGCAAACAGGGCTCTCATGGTTATTGCCCAATAGTCATAGTTTTTCCCATTGAACTGTGAGAATTGAGGATTAAACATACCCATGCTGGCGCTGGTGCTGGCCATTCTAGCACTCTTTAACTATGCTATAAAATGCTTGACTGTATATTTAAAATCACTGACTGTTTCTTCAACAGCAACACAGAAAAACTAATCTGAAAAATATCTGGATCCTTTTGCCAGAGACTTCACTTTGCTGGAGAAACTGCTGCAGCAAGAAACTCCTTCCTTCAGCTTCTTTGATGCCTTCAAAGACCCTGAACCTGCTCTGATACCACTATTGGGGATTTTTCTGTCAAAATCCCAAAAACACAACATAAACACAGAGACAATGCTCTGTTTTCTCTCCAGGATCTTAACAAAGGAAAGATTTTAAAATTATTTCGGAGAACAGAGTATTATACACCCATAAAATGTTTGTATTCATTAAAATAAAATTTCTGATACAAAATTCATCCTCTTTCACTCAGAGGGATTCACCAATAACATTTCATCAAAGGAAAATTACTCTGTCTCCTCCTGAGATTTTACACCAATAACATTACAACAAAGGAAAATTACTCTGTCTCCTCCTGAGATTTTACACTGCAGTGTGTAAAGATCTCTTTTACATTCCTGTTGTAAAAACAAACTTCAACTACAAAAATTACATTCATTGTTGCTGCATGCTCTTCTCTTTACTTCGCACTGATGTGCGTATTTCTCACACCATTACATTCTCAGAACAACCCCATATTACAATCACTTCACACTGCTGTGCGGCGAGTTTTTCCTTTGCACACACAAAACTATACATACGCACGGCTGTGCCTCTCTTTACAATTACCTTGTCAACAAACAAACATTACATATATATATGACAACCAAAAACTTACATCTGTTTTCACTTGCAATGCCGTAAAAGAAAAAACAATAAAATTAAATGGTTTTACCAACTTTTACTTGTTCCTATACTCGGCTTGAAACAAAATTAAAATCTTTACCAAAACTTACCAACCCACAGTAAATTTCATTCACTGTTTTACTGACAAAACTGACGGTAAAGAAACTTTTACTTCACGTCAAATTCATTTGTTGCAGGCCTGTACTTCAACCGTTGACTGACTTCAATTGGATCGCATGGCAGAAACACTTTGCAGGAGGAAAAAATAGAACACAATTATATTAGTGCGATTTGCGATCCGATCGCATCGCACCATTGCAATAGGAGAAATCAAGTGACCGGAACAGAAGATCCAAACATACATGCGATTTGCGATGAGAAATCAAGTGACCGGAACAGAGGATCCAAACATACATGCGATTTGTGATTTGCAATCTCATCCCATCGCAAAGCAAAATAATTCTACAATTGAAATTATTATTTCAACATCCATCAATTGTGAAACAGAGCTAGACTCTGCTCGAGCCAGCATCGAACCATATGCCCCAATCTGATAACAGAAGAAATGAAATGGGTGAATGAGCGTGCCGAGTAATGGAGTGGAACAACCGGCACGTTTTCCTACCAGGACTCTTGGACTCTGCCACGCGTTGTCTGCCACTAATGTTACTCATTCTTTGGTCCATACATACAAACTTACCAAAGTTTTATAATGGCGACCTTTATTCATCCAAATTCAGGTGGAAGGAAGCCGACCTCATTAAGTACGTTGTTAGGGCCATTTATTTAATGGAGAATGGCGAGCCTTAAGTATCTTGTTATGGAGTATTTAGCGGAATTTTTTTACATTATTTAAATTTAACTTCGCTAAATGGATATTGATTGAACTAAACCACGCCGCCGGTTAATCTAATACAATAACGCATAGCTTAGCCAGATGATCACTGTGATAATTTTTGGTTTTAAACTAATATAAAACTAAAAATTCGAAGTACCGAAAAAAATTAAACACAACAAATCAATGTTGCGGAAACCGAAGTGGTTCAACGCTGACACAAGGAACGCTCTGTTTCCTTAAGCGAGCAGTAAATGAAAGCGTTTGAATTGTTCCCACTTGCAATTCCTTTTGAGTAGCTCGAAATAAACTGCAGATAGTGAATAACGCCAACTCACTGACTTCGGATTGGGGAGCAAATGACATCCTGCTGAATAGAAACATAAACCCATGGTCCCATATAGTAAGTCTGGCCAACTAATGAACTCCAAAATGGAAGGCCTCCTCAAAATCGTCTTGATATTTTTATATTTATGCTAATTGTATAGACGAGCTTTCAGTTTGGAATGGATGAAATGAGTCACATGTTATGCTTCGTCGGCAGCTGGCACACACTTACAACGAAGAAAAGATTCCAGAGCTGACAGGGACTGCCGCTGGTTGCAGACCTTGTTAAATTTTATGAGTGATTGAAGAGGCATACGTCATACCATTAATGCTCAATTATTTAGTGATATGCAAAATACCACCGAAGTTGCATTCAGTTGCAGTGGATTAGAGTGTAATTAAAGTTTATGTAGACTGAAAATAGAAACAACAATAAGATTTCCATATTAAATAAGTAGTAGTTTTTATTGTGATTTGTTAATTTTATATATTCATTGAACAATTTAAGTAGATTAATAAGGTGTACTTACATATATTTACAATTAAATTTTATATATAGCTTAATGCAAAACTATTCAATAGCATTCTAATTGCCAAAATAGAAATTGCGTACATTGACGATTTATTTCAGTAAGCGTTATGGAGACATATTCAAGAAGGCTACAGAACTCTCCATTTTTTTTGGTGCTAAAATTTGTGTCCTGATCGACCAAATATATGTTTGTAGAACAATAATGATGATGCCAACTGCAGCACAAATATATAATCCCCATAATAGAATTGAAAGTCATACTAGAAGCCATCAGATATGTCAAAGTAAGTCATCAATCCCCGGATCCCATCAACATCGTCTAAGCTAAATCAATCAAGAGTATTTCGACACTGGGAGGATCAACAAGTCCCTGTTTAAGCTCTTCTGAACTGGAAACGAAATGGAAAGAGGTACAAAACACAAAACTGATTTTTTCTTCTTTCTACTCTCCAGCCTTTCTCAAACTCCTTCATGCAATAAGTGAAAATAATAATATTATTTTGTATTAATAGAGAAATGGTTATGTAGTTGTAAACCTATCTCAGTTTATGATTTGTTTTTAGAATTTGGGAGTTTGGTTGCAACTCATTGATTTCTAAAGTTGTATTTAATGATGTAATCTTTTATTGATGATTAATAGAGTGTACGAGAGTGATCTCTGTGTTGAGTGTAGTCTCCGGATGCAGGCCACACCTGTGAGCTACATCTCCTTTTTTTACTTTTATTCATATTTTATCTTGGTATCAGACCACACCTAACTACATCTCCTTCTTTCCAATTCTATTTGGAAGAGTGTTTAAGCTTTTCTGAACTGGAAACGAAATGGAAAGAGGTACAAAACACAAAACTGATTTTTGCTTCTATCTGCTCTAGAGCCTCTCTCAAACTCCTTCCTTCCTGCAATTAGTGTAAGATGCCAAAAAGTTGCGGAACTCTCAACACATGGGACTCCACGGCAAACACATGGATAATCGACCTCAAATGGTAGGAGAATTGAGTAGGATCACCTGAAATTCATAATTTGGACATAAGATTATGCTTCAGGTTCCAACCATGTAAAAGTTATCTAATCGATATTGACAATGTAAAAGACGGATACCATTATTAATAGAGAGCAAATTTATTTAAAGAGAACTAGCTCTTTCTTTTCCTTTGATTTTGTCCTAAAGATATTTAAATGTAACGCCTCACCTTAGCGTTTCAACCACGAATGCAATGGGATATGATATATTTTTATATGAAGAAAACAATTCAGTCTTCTGCTTTCTGCTGGCTATCATTTCATGTTCAGCCTTCAAAACCCAAAACCCAAAAACCAGCAGTGGTTGACAAAGTGAGTATTGAATTAAAACAAACATAAAAAAAATAGCTTTCTCACCTTCAATTGTTGTAATGCGAGGTGGGGGTCACTGAGGAAGTGAATGATGATTGCCAGCAGAAGGTAAGTGGTCTCATGCCTAGAAAGCAGCATATCTAAGACGAGCCTTAATGTTTCATGGGTTTTCACGCTATCGCAAGCCATAAGTACATCAAGGAAATCTCCCGACGGTTTATAATCTGATCCTTGCCTTGTTGTTTCTTCTACTATCATCTGCACAGCGGAAAAGTCTATTTGTCTCGCGTGATCAAAGAAAACAAAAACAAACTAGTTAAAATAAAATAAAAATAGAAATAGAAATACTCGTGGTGTTAATGTGAATCAAAATCACAAAACCATATTGTATATTACTCTCGTTCTTCACATCATTACACGTATATTGCAACAATAATTAATCCGATTTGTTAATTCCAGTAAAAATCAATCATGTTTGCTAACTTATTTCGATTACAGATTTTTTTTGGTTAATTCCAGTAAAAATCAATGACATTATATTTGCTAACTTATTTCGATTATAGATTTTAAGATATTAAAATCTTAAAATTAACAAAACCATATTGTATACTATTCTCGTGCTTCACATCATTACACATATATTGCAACAATAATTTGATACGATTTGTTAATTCTAGTAATATTCAATCACATTATGTTTGCTAACTTATTTCGATTACAGATTATTTTTTGTTAATTCCGTAAAAAGCAATCACATTATATTTGCTAACTTATTTCGATTACAGATTTTAAGAATATCTTAGAATTGACGAACAAAATCAAAATTGACCATCTTGAAAGGATACTAAGTGGATCTGACAATGTATTGAGAAAACAGGGAATAGAAGGGTAAAGAGAGTTACCAGTGCAAAGGTTCCAGCAGCCACAGCTCTCATTTCACGCAAATGCTCCTCCTTCCTTGCCTTCTCATACTCATCAACCTTTCCAGCAGCATACACATCTGTTCTCTCAATCACCTGCTCATCCCCATCTTTCTTGTGGTGGTGGTCTGTCTCCTCAGACATTCTCTCCAAAACAGAAATTTCAAAGACAGAGTGGATACAATGATTCTTAGGGTTGTAGAAAAAATGAATGGAAACGGCTAAACTCGACAAATGGGATATGTAGGCGTTGATTATGTAAGCGACGCTGGATGTTGAAGAAAGATTAATAGCGCACTGACTCAGTACGTTATGGGGGGCACCCCTGCCACATCAACTCACAAAACTTTTATGATCTCTTTTCGCAGCCGTGGGAAGAGAATGGTACGTTTGACCGAACGTGAGTTGTGAAAGTATGGAAAGATTAATAACCATTTACAGAGGTGTTATTTAGTTATTATAGGTTTTAAAGTTTTTCGTGGGAATTTGGGGAAATAAGTTTGGTTCAAAGTGTCATTTTTTTTGGTTATTTAGAATGTAGTTTTTTATTGTAAATGCTTTATTTTCAAAGAAAAAAAAGTAGAATTGTTTTATTTATTTTTTGGAAAATTACACAGTTCTTTCTTCTAAAAACTAATCAATATACTTTAAAAAAACTATATCCTAAAAACTAATCAACATATAAAACTATATCCTAAAAACTAATCAACATATTTTCTATATTTTATGAGATTGTTTCTTTTGTTGTAAACAAATTCGAAAGTCTAGTCTATTGTTGGCTAGAAGAGAAATTTTATTATATTAGTGCATCCTTTTTTATGAAGTAATCAAAATGAGACCTTCATGTTTGTCATTATGAGTAGTTAATGCTACTAGTGTTGGTCATGACATGTGTTCAAAAACTTAAAATAAAACTTCATGTTTCTTATGAATGCCTCTTTTTGAAAGTAAATCAACAGACCAATTTTTCTCTTTGCTATATGTGGTCAAAGATTACCTTGAAAGTTCTTACCATGATTTTGATGTGCTTCATCTAGTTAATAAGAATGGGCGATATGAACTCGTTGCCCCCCTTAACCCACTCAATAATGCCTTTGGCATCACCAAAGATCTAAATCTCTTCATTTCCAAGCCATTTGGCAATAATCAGAACTCCCCATAGGGCTATTATTTATGCTCTTTTGTTTGTTCCCTCCCCTCCTTCCCACCATAAATGGTAGAACTTATCTGATGCTTTATATATAACCGCTCCACAACCACATTTTCTCTTGACATTTGCTCCATCAAAAAAACCAAGAGGATATGTTTGTCATAGATCCCTCATTTTTTTAATCATGTACACTTTACTTCCCTTCACCGGCCCTATCTCATTGTAATAGGATACCGTCTTGTTAATGTCCTCATGGAGCTCCACACCGTCTTGCTAATGTCCTCATCGAGCTCCACGTTTTTCTGATCAAATAAGATTGCATTGCTTCTCCACCATATAGTCCAAAATATGTATAGTGGAAGCACATGATAATCCTATACTTTGCTCCAAACTTTAATACATGTGTACATCATCTGTATTCTCGATACTAGTTTGTAATGGTCCAGCACCCCTTCCCATAGAGTGAGACTATAAGCGCAATGAAGGAAAAGAGGGAGATTGTGTTCATCTCCCTTCATACACATAACACAAATATGTGGTCCGTGAAATCCTCGCTTTTGTAGATTATGCCAAGTCAAGATTCGATTATGTATAGCCAACCAACTAAAAACTTTTATTTTATTTCAGAGGATCCATTTCCAAATAACCTGTGGTTGAATTGGAAAAGGATTAACCTCCTCCAACTTTGACAGAGTCTTATATATATCTTGGACCAACAGGTTTCCTTTTTTGATTGTGCCTCCCCAAGACATGTGGTCCTCTTCATAACTTATTGAGATCCCTGCGCTCTGGAGAACTGTAATATATTCTCTCCATTCCTCAAAAAGTTCCTCTGGCAATTCCAATTCCTCTACCTTATACCATGCCTTAGAGTCCATATGATGAGACCTAAGGACTAAGATCTAATTAAAATAAAATTTCCCCTTTAAATGAATATGATTTAGAATTTGGATAGATAATGAGTGGTAACCTTTATACCGTCGATAGTATCAAGGCTGATCTTAATCCTGGAGCCATCTTCCATAGTCCATCAAACATGGCACATCAGGAAATCCAATACTCGAAACATGTTTTTCCAAATGTAAGAGATCTGGGATATTTTCCTCCCCATTTGCAATCCATGTCGAGAAGGATTGACAAGTCATGTATTTATCCTTAATGATGCTCAACCATAATCTTGTTCCATCCATGGTTCTCCCTAGATTTTTGATGATGAGTGCCTTATTGAAAAGGCCACGGTCTAAAATCCCCCAACCGCCATCTTCAACAGGTCTGGAAATAAGCGACCATCGTCGAAAGTGAATTTTACCTCTCATCTCCCCATCATGGGCACGTGTCCAAATTAAGCACCCCATTATAGGCTTGATCCTTTTAATAATTTCACAAGGAAACAAAAAAAAGATGCATCCAATAAATTGAGAGGTTCTGCATAACCGATTTGAGCATAATCAACCTTCCACCCATAGACATATATTTGTGTTTCTAGTGGTCCAATTTTTGGTTAAGTTTTAGTACCAACCGTTCCCAATCCTTATTTATATATCCCATCGGTTTTAATGTGAAACCCAAGTAAGTGTCCCTTTGCTACATGGTTAGAAGTCACCCCGAAAAGTCCACAAATCTCCTTCACCACTATATCGTCATGGTCATTATGTATTAATTTAGACTTGGACTCGTTCATATAAAGGGCCAAAGCATCCCCAAAAGTCATGATGACTTTATGATATTTCGACCAAACACTAATGTTTTTCTGCCCTCCCATTTTAAATCATTCGTTAACATTAAATCGGTTACCTATAAGTGCCTCGTAACTTTAACCCCTCTAATAATACCTTTTCCCAAAGAATCCTTAATTTATTTGTTCAGAGTATCAATCACCAATGGGAAAAGCAATGGGGACATGGCACTTCCCTGCCTCAAACCCTTGTACACCAAGAAAAACTGGGAGGGAAAACTGTTTATAATCACAATGAAATTAGTGGATTTGATATACCCCATCATCTAGCAAAAATTCATAGAATTCATCCCCATTTTGATAAAGATCAATGTAAAAAACTCTCAATCAAGGCAATCATAGGCCTTTATGAGATCTACCTTGAGGAGACAATAATCCTGAGAGCTGGAGTTTATGGAATGTAGCATCTCTTGGGTAATTCCTATTGCATCATGAATCTGTCTACCCTCCCTAAACCCAAATTTTTCATGTGAAATAAATCTCGACAGAAAGGGTTTAATTCTACGGGTGATGGACTTAGATATCATTTTGTAAATTGAGTTACACACAAAGATAGGCTTATAGTCCCCAAAAGTAGATTGATTCTTCTTTTTCATAATCAGAGCAAGAAAAGTGGAATTTATTGCCCGTGATATGAATCCCCTCAGCCTAACTTCTTCTACCACCACCAACACATCTGGAAGCATCAAGTCCTTGAAGTAGATAGAAAGCTCAACCCCCAAGCAGCTGTCCAGACCCAAGCTTTTTTACTTCCCACGGTCCTTTAAGGTTGCTAATAGTTCTTCATAAGTGATGACTTGTCACTAATAGTTCTTCATAAGCGATGCCTTGACCCAAAATTCCATTGTCCTATTGAGAAATACATGCATTCAATATCTTTAAATTTTTTTGAAATTCACATTAAATTTACAACTCAATTATAATTCCAACAAATCTCTACCAAATTATAGAAAAATTATACCAAAAAAATATTAAAAATACTCCAAATCTAAACTCAACTCAATTAATAATCAGTATAATAATAAAAAATTATGTACCATAAAATTCCTTAGTGGAAACTCCTGAACTTGATGACACTAAAAAGATTACAATTACTTTAGTGACTGGAAAAAAACTCCATAAAAATAATAAATAAATAAAAACCAACCAAAACAAATATAACCTGTACTGTACTGCTCTGACACAAGGTGTGCCTGGGATATTCATGCGCACTAACACAAATCAAGCTGAGAACCTCTGCAAACACACCTACTTATAGTTAATTTTTCTCACGGGTCAAACTGAGAACATCTGCCACCAACAAACACATATTTATGGTTAATTCTTGGTCACGCTCTTTTTGTGAACGAGTTTCTCTCTCATGAATGATTCTCTCTTGAACACACATTACTTGTGGGGGTCCTATTTTTGACTGATTCTATATGTACGCACACTAGGTTTCATGAAGGTTACATCTTAGGGTTAGCTCCACGATTGGCCCAATTTTAGTACCACCTAACTGATTTGTCAAAGCGGCGTACTCTATGCCGCCGCCAGTGTGGTGCGAAATTCAATAATCAACGGTTGCAATGTTTGGTGAAAGAAAGCGTTATTGAACGTCTGCGCTGGATCCGCTAATCAGGGGGCTTTGCTGTTGTTAGGGCTCTCGCTGCTGACTCTGGCACCTTTCAAGTGTCCATTTTGCCTCAGTTATAGAGTATGGTGTTGAGCCATTCAGCTATAATTGGGAGCAAAAAATCGCATATAATACGCCAGCTAGATACATATTTTCCACATACACACGCCCGGTTCGCACACTAGGTTTCCTGATCCTGTTTCACGTAGAATTTCTGCACAACAAACTATACAGTTAGTTTCTCCTCACACATTAACCTCTGAAACAAAATTAAAATCTTTACCAAAACTTACCAACCCACAGTAAATTTCATTTACTATTTTACTGACAAAACTGACGGTAAAGAAACTTTTACTTCACGTCAAATCCATTTTCTGCAGGCCTGTACTTCAATTGTTGACCTCAATTGGATCGCATCGCAGAAACACAATATGCTGGAGGAAAAAATGGAACACAATTATATTGGTGTGATTTTCGATTTGCGATCGCATCGCATCGCACCATCACTATCGGAGAAATCAAGTGAACGGAACAGAGGATCCAAGCATGCATGCGATTTGCAATCTGCGATATCATCGCATCCCAAGGCAAAATAATTCTGCAGTCAAAATTATTATTTCAACACTCCCCTTTAATTTCAACTGCTGGGCATTCAATCATACCCAAACATTTCCTCAAAAATTCAAAGCTTTTCTGATCCAATGGCTTGGTCAGAATGTCTGTGACTTGTTCCTGAGTGCTGCAATGTTGTAAAATGATTTCTCCATTGTTCAGCAATTCTCTGATGTAATGGAACCTTGTATCAATGTGTTTCGTTCGTTTTTGAAACACAGAATTTTTGGACAGGGCAATAACTGAGCTATTGTCACAAAAAATAACCGTTGCATTTGCTTGCTCTTGGCATAGGCTCCTTAGCATCCTTTTCATCCAAACCGCTTGACACGCTGCTGCTGTAGCTGCCACGTATTCTGCCTCTGCTGTAGACAACACCAGGATAGGCTGTTTCTTAGAAGCCCATGAAATGGCTCCTAAACCCATGTGAAAAACATAACCGGAAGTGCTTTTCCGATCATCTACACTTCCAGCCCAATCGCTATCAATGTATCCAACTAAATATGAACATTTTGAGACAGTATATAAGATGCCAAACCTTTTAGTACCTTTAACATACCTTAGAATTCTTTTTGCTGCTTGCCAATGTGCTTCTTTTGGCCTCTCCATGAATCTGGAGATTAAACTGACAACAAACATTATGTCAGGCCTAGTTGCACTTAAATACATGAGGCTGCCAACTATGCTCTTATACAAGCTAGGATCAATATCCTTGTTGTTGTCCTCTTTGCTGAGTTTTAATCCCATTACCGTGGGAGTGATCGCTGCCTTGCACTCTTGCATATTAGATCTGCCCAACACTTCATTTACATACTTTTCCTGTGAGATAAAAATCCCATTTTCATTTTGATCTACTTCTATTCCTAAGAAGTATCTCAGCAAACCCAAGTCAGTCATTTCAAATTCTTCTTTCATGACTGATTTGAATTTTTTAATGAGGTAGTCATCATTACTTGTAAAAATCACATCATCAACATATAACACAACAATCAAAATTTTACCATCATTTTCTTTGATGTAGACGGTGAGTTCTCCCTCATATTTGTCAAACTCATTTTCCAGTAGATAGGAATCTATCCTACTATACCATGCTCTTGGCGCTTGCTTCAGCCCATAAAGAGCTTTCTTCAATTTGCACACTTTATGCTCTTGGCCTTTTTTTCTCATAGCCTAGAGGTTGCTCAATGTAGACCTCCTCCTTTAACACTCCATTTAGGAATGCTGATTTCACGTACATTTGGTAAACTTTCCACTTGTTTTGTGCTGCTATGGACAACACTGCCCTCACGGTTTCCATTCTTGCAACCGGTGCGAAAGTTTTCTCATAGTCTCTCCTATACTGCTATTTGTACCCTTTGACAACCAGCCTTGCCTTGTGTCTTTCAATTTTTCCTTCAGCATTACTCTTGCTCTTATAGACCCATTTAACTCCAATGACTTCTTTACCTTTTGGTAGCTCAACCAACTCCCATGTTTTGTTTTTCTCTATGGCATTCATCTCCTCATCCATAGCTTCTATCCATTTCTTATCTTTAATTGCATATTCGAAATGAATAGGATCATCAACATGACATTACAAGGCAAATAAGGAATTCATTCCTTCATCATAAATGTCACTCAAGTTTCTGAACTTCATACCTCTTTCATTTGGTGTGCAAGTGCTTGAAGATGCACTTGAACTTCCACTTTGTGGTGTGCTTGGAGAAGCACTTTCATTTCTCCTCAAGGGTGTTCCTTGCTGTCCTTGTGTTGGCGCTGCTGTTTGGGGATGTGTTTCAGCCATCTCCTCATCATCTTCATCATGAGACAAACAGTTTTTAACATTCATTGTTTTCTCTATGCTTCCGTCCCAAGCTTCCTCCTCAATGAATTGAACATCTTTGCTCACAAAAAACTTCTTGGTAGATGGGATATACAACCTGTAAGCTTTGGATTCCTCACTGTATCCAATGAAAATACATTTCTCCCCTTTGTTGTCCAACTTCCTCCTTAGCTGATCTGGAATGTGTTCATAAGCCACACTTCCAAAAACTTTCACGTGGGTGACTCCTTGCTTTCTCCCACTCCATGCTTCTTCCCGCACTCTATTCATCACAACTTTTGTAGGACATCTGTTCAAAATATACGCTGTACAATTTATAGCTTCAACCCAATACTCATTTGGAAAATTCTTTCCCTTTAGCATGCTCCTCGCCATATCCATGATGGTCCTGTTCTTCCTTTCAGCAACTCCATTTTGTTGTGGAGTGTACCTAGCTATAAATTGCTTATGAATTCCATTTTCTCTACAAAACTGTAGAAATTCTTTGGAGATATACTCAACTCCTCTGTCAGTTCTCAAAACTTTGATATGCAACCCGCTTTGGTTCTCTACAAGTGCTTTGAAATTTCGGAATTTTTCAAACACTTCACTTTTGTTCTTCAGGAAATAAACCCAAGTTTTCTTGTAAAATCATCAATAAATGTTAGAAAATATTGGCTGCCTGCTAGTGATGGAGTTTGCATCGGTCCACATACATCTGAGTGGACAATCTCTAAGGGTGCTTTTTCCCTTATGCTTTTCCCTGATGGAAAACGTTCACTGTGTTGTTTTCCCAAGATACAACCTTCACAAAGGCTGTCAAGTTTCTCTATCAATGGTAATCCTCTTACCATTCCTTTTCTACTCAGCAAGTTAAGACCTCCAAAATTGAGATGTCCAAATCTCAAATGCCACAACCAATTTTCATCCTTTGGCACGCTTTGGAAAGCCTCTTGGGTAACAGCTGCAATTACTTCTTTGTTTTTCACATCTGCTCTTATTCTGAGAGGGAACATCCTGTTCCTTGTCATCTTTACTTCAGCAATACATCTTTTGCTGGGTGCTATATCCATGATGGTGCATACATCATTCTTAAAGAAAACATTATACCCCTTATGGACAAGATGTCCAATACTCAAGAGGTTACATCTCATTCCGGGAACATAATAGACATCTGCTATGGTTTTCCTTTCACCTTTCTTTGTAAATATCTTAACTTCTTCTTTACCCATAATAGAAATTTTACCATCAGTCCCAAGTGTGACTTGTGACTTCACACTTTGATCTAAAGCAGAAAACAAAGCTATGTTTCCTATCATATGGTTGCTGCAACCGGAATCTAGAAACCATATATCTTCAATGTTTGTTTCAGCCATGTTACAAGCTAATAAAACATTATTTTGGCTGATATTTTCCCTAGTGATATTTGCACTAGAACTATTATTCATATCATGCTGCTTTTTCTTACATTCATTGGCATAATGACCATATTTTTTACAGCAATAACATTGGACATTGGATTTTTCATACCTTTGTCCTTGAGCATGATATTGTCCACTTTGTTGGCTGCTGTCTTGGCCTTCGTTCTGATTTGGATTGCTGCCTCTTCCTTGAGCATTTGCTGGACTGTTTCTTCCACCTCTATTTTGGCTTCTGCCTCTTCCTCTCTTGTTTCCTCTACCTTGACCTCTTCCTCTTCCAAAGGAAATCTGGGTCTTGAAGGCTTGCTCTAGGGATGAGTTTTCATTTCTACTCAACCTCTGCTCATGTGTTATCAGTGATGCATGGAGTTCATCAACTGAAAAGTTTGAGAGATCCTTTGTCTCTTCTATGGTGGTGACAATCACATCAAACTTTGAGGGTAGGGCCCTCAAAATTTTCTCCACAATCCTCCTTTCTTCAAGAACTTCTCCATGAGTCCTCATTTGTGTGACCAAATCAATCACATGTATGAAGAATGAGTCAATGTTATCTGACTCCTTCATGCAAAGATTTCAAAATCTCTCCTCAGCAACTGTAGTTTTGCTGTTTTCACTTTCTCCATGCCTTGATAGGTTGTCTTGAGAGTTTGCCATGCTTCTTTGGATGTCTTAGCTGCTGCTATCCTTGGAAACACACTCTGGTCCACTTCATTGCTTCCTAGGGGGGGAGGAATGATCCAGGTGGATATTGGTGGCCACCTGCCAAGTCCACCTGGACCCCCACCATTGTCTTTCTCACATTTTCAGTTTCCTTAATTGTAGCACAACTTACTATTTTTAGCAGTTTTTCGGGTCCTGAACTTCCGGAGCCGTTTTGAGGCCCTAAACGACGTTTTTTGGGGAATCCAGGGGCAACATGGGTCCATGCAATGGACCATGTTGCCCGTTTCAACAATGATAGTGCTCGAATAGATCTTTCTAATGAGCTATTGTACGCGTCAAACGGAGATCATATGTTAAAGTTACGACCCCGGGAAGTTGATGTACCAACTTACCCCCAAACGGGGCCCACAGTTTGGCATTTCATCTCCTAGGGTTAGGTTTTGGAATGTTAAGGGTTTTTCATTGTTTCTCAACAATAAATAAGTCTTCAACCCTCATTGTAACAGAGTTCAGAGGCATGTAGCCATCACATCTCTTCTCAGAGATAAGCTACCATCGTCGTAGCTAGTTTGTTTTCATTTCTGATTGTAAGCATGTTTCAGTATTTTCCATTAATGAAATGAACTATTATTTCCGCTGCATCTTTGTGTATATGGTTATCTCTGTAATTTGTTGCGTTCCTGTTTAAATCCGGATCAACGGGCTTTTGAGTCCTTTTTTCTATTGCTCTTCAGCAGATCTTTCTCTGCCTGAGTTAATCTATTAAACTCATTTTCATCTGCTGGTTCTTCAAAACCATCTTGAACTATTTCAATAAATCTTGACAGGCAAACAGGGCTCTCATGGTTATTGCCCAATAGTCATAGTTTTTCCCATTGAACTGTGAGAATTGAGGATTAAACATACCCATGCTGGCGCTGGTGCTGGCCATTCTAGCACTCTTTAACTATGCTATAAAATGCTTGACTGTATATTTAAAATCACTGACTGTTTCTTCAACAGCAACACAGAAAAACTAATCTGAAAAATATCTGGATCCTTTTGCCAGAGACTTCACTTTGCTGGAGAAACTGCTGCAGCAAGAAACTCCTTCCTTCAGCTTCTTTAATGCCTTCAAAGACCCTGAACCTGCTCTGATACCACTATTGGGGATTTTTCTGTCAAAATCCCAAAAACACAACATAAACACAGAGACAATGCTCTGTTTTCTCTCCAGGATCTTAACAAAGGAAAGATTTTAAAATTATTTCGGAGAACAGAGTATTATACACCCATAAAATGTTTGTATTCATTAAAATAAAATTTCTGATACAAAATTCATCCTCTTTCACTCAGAGGGATTCACCAATAACATTTCATCAAAGGAAAATTACTCTGTCTCCTCCTGAGATTTTACACCAATAACATTTCAACAAAGGAAAATTACTCTGTCTCCTCCTGAGATTTTACACTGCAGTGTGTAAAGATCTCTTTTACATTCCTGTTGTAAAAACAAACTTCAACTACAAAAATTACATTCATTGTTGTTGCATGCTCTTCTCTTTACTTCGCACTGATGTGCGTATTTCTCACACCATTACATTCTCAGAACAACCTCCATATTACAATCACTTCACACTGCTGTGCGGGGAGTTTTTCCTTTGCACACACAAAACTATACATACTCACGGCTGTGCCTCTCTTTACAATTACCTTGTCAACAAACAAACATTACATATATATATGACAACCAAAAACTTACATCTGTTTTCACTTGCAATGCCGTAAAAGAAAAAACAATAAAATTAAATGGTTTTACCAACTTTTACTTGTTCCTATACTCGGCCTGAAACAAAATTAAAATCTTTACCAAAACTTACCAACCCACAGTAAATTTCATTCACTATTTTACTGACAAAACTGGCGGTAAAGAAACTTTTACTTCACGTCAAATTCATTTGTTGCAGGCCTGTACTTCAACCGTTGACTGACTTCAATTGGATCGCATGGCAGAAACACTTTGGAGGAGGAAAAAATAGAACACAATTATATTAGTGCGATTTGCGATCCGATCGCATCGCACCATCGCAATAGGAGAAATCAAGTGACCGGAATAGAAAATCCAAAAATACATGCGATTTGCGATGAAAAATCAAGTGACAAGAACAAAGGATCCAAACATACATGCGATTTGTGATTTGCAATCTCATCCCATCGCAAAGCAAAATAATTCTACAATTGAAATTATTATTTCAACATCCATCAATTGTGAAACAGAGCTAGACTCTGCTCGAGCCAGCATCGAACCATATGCCCCAATCTGATAACAGAAGAAATGAAATGGGTGAATGAGCGTGCCGAGTAATGGAGTGGAACAACCGGCACGTTTTCCTACCAGGACTCTTGGACTCTGCCACGCGTTGTCTGCCACTAATGTTACTCATTCTTTGGTCCATACATACAAACTTACCAAAGTTTTATAATGGCGACCTTTATTCATCCAAATTCAGGTGGAAGGAAACCGACCTCATTAAGTACGTTGTTAGGGCCATTTATTTAATGGAGAATGGCGAGCCTTAAGTATCTTGTTATGCAGTATTTAGCGTATTTTTTTTACATTATTTAAATTTAACTTCGCTAAATGGATATTGATTGAACTAAACCACGCCGCCGGTTAATCTAATACAATAACGCATAGCTTAGCCAGATGATCACTGTGATAATTTTTGGTTTTAAACTAATATAAAACTAAAAATTCGAAGTACCGAAAAAAATTAAACACAACAAATCAATGTTGCGGAAACCGAAGTGGTTCAACGTTGACACAAGGAACGCTCTGTTTCCTTAAACGAGCAGTAAATGAAAGCGTTTGAATTGTTCCCACTTGCAATTCCTTTTGAGTAGCTCGAAATAAACTGCAGATAGTGAATAACGCCAACTCACTGACTTCGGATTGGGGAGCAAATGACATCCTGCTGAATAGAAACATAAACCCATGGTCCCATATAGTAAGTCTGGCCAACTAATGAACTCCAAAATGGAAGGCCTCCTCAAAATCGTCTTGATATTTTTATATTTATGCTAATTGTATAGACGAGCTTTCAGTTTGGAATGGATGAAATGAGTCACATGTTATGCTTCGTCGGCAGCTGGCACACACTTACAACGAAGAAAAGATTCCAGAGCTGACAGGGACTGCCGCTGGTTGCAGACCTTGTTAAATTTTATGAGTGATTGAAGAGGCATACGTCATACCATTAATGCTCAATTATTTAGTGATATGCAAAATACCACCGAAGTTGCATTCAGTTGCAGTGGATTAGAGTGTAATTAAAGTTTATGTAGACTGAAAATAGAAACAACAATAAGATTTCCATATTAAATAAGTAGTAGTTTTTATTGTGATTTGTTAATTTTATATATTCATTGAACAATTTAAGTAGATTAATAAGGTGTACTTACATATATTTACAATTAAATTTTATATATAGCTTAATGCAAAACTATTCAATAGCATTCTAATTGCCAA
The DNA here is from genome assembly GCA_000404065.3 of Pinus taeda. Taxonomy (NCBI): domain Eukaryota; kingdom Viridiplantae; phylum Streptophyta; class Pinopsida; order Pinales; family Pinaceae; genus Pinus; species Pinus taeda. The sequence continues at coordinate 17,918 of APFE030833560.1, forward strand.
AATAGAAATTGCGTACATTGACGATTTATTTCAGTAAGCGTTATGGAGACATATTCAAGAAGGCTACAGAACTCTCCATTTTTTTTGGTGCTAAAATTTGTGTCCTGATCGACCAAATATATGTTTGTAGAACAATAATGATGATGCCAACTGCAGCACAAATATATAATCCCCATAATAGAATTGAAAGTCATACTAGAAGCCATCAGATATGTCAAAGTAAGTCATCAATCCCCGGATCCCATCAACATCGTCTAAGCTAAATCAATCAAGAGTATTTCGACACTGGGAGGATCAACAAGTCCCTGTTTAAGCTCTTCTGAACTGGAAACGAAATGGAAAGAGGTACAAAACACAAAACTGATTTTTTCTTCTTTCTACTCTCCAGCCTTTCTCAAACTCCTTCATGCAATAAGTGAAAATAATAATATTATTTTGTATTAATAGAGAAATGGTTATGTAGTTGTAAACCTATCTCAGTTTATGATTTGTTTTTAGAATTTGGGAGTTTGGTTGCAACTCATTGATTTCTAAAGTTGTATTTAATGATGTAATCTTTTATTGATGATTAATAGAGTGTACGAGAGTGATCTCTGTGTTGAGTGTAGTCTCCGGATGCAGGCCACACCTGTGAGCTACATCTCCTTTTTTTACTTTTATTCATATTTTATCTTGGTATCAGACCACACCTAACTACATCTCCTTCTTTCCAATTCTATTTGGAAGAGTGTTTAAGCTTTTCTGAACTGGAAACGAAATGGAAAGAGGTACAAAACACAAAACTGATTTTTGCTTCTATCTGCTCTAGAGCCTCTCTCAAACTCCTTCCTTCCTGCAATTAGTGTAAGATGCCAAAAAGTTGCGGAACTCTCAACACATGGGACTCCACGGCAAACACATGGATAATCGACCTCAAATGGTAGGAGAATTGAGTAGGATCACCTGAAATTCATAATTTGGACATAAGATTATGCTTCAGGTTCCAACCATGTAAAAGTTATCTAATCGATATTGACAATGTAAAAGACGGATACCATTATTAATAGAGAGCAAATTTATTTAAAGAGAACTAGCTCTTTCTTTTCCTTTGATTTTGTCCTAAAGATATTTAAATGTAACGCCTCACCTTAGCGTTTCAACCACGAATGCAATGGGATATGATATATTTTTATATGAAGAAAACAATTCAGTCTTCTGCTTTCTGCTGGCTATCATTTCATGTTCAGCCTTCAAAACCCAAAACCCAAAAACCAGCAGTGGTTGACAAAGTGAGTATTGAATTAAAACAAACATAAAAAAAATAGCTTTCTCACCTTCAATTGTTGTAATGCGAGGTGGGGGTCACTGAGGAAGTGAATGATGATTGCCAGCAGAAGGTAAGTGGTCTCATGCCTAGAAAGCAGCATATCTAAGACGAGCCTTAATGTTTCATGGGTTTTCACGCTATCGCAAGCCATAAGTACATCAAGGAAATCTCCCGACGGTTTATAATCTGATCCTTGCCTTGTTGTTTCTTCTACTATCATCTGCACAGCGGAAAAGTCTATTTGTCTCGCGTGATCAAAGAAAACAAAAACAAACTAGTTAAAATAAAATAAAAATAGAAATAGAAATACTCGTGGTGTTAATGTGAATCAAAATCACAAAACCATATTGTATATTACTCTCGTTCTTCACATCATTACACGTATATTGCAACAATAATTAATCCGATTTGTTAATTCCAGTAAAAATCAATCATGTTTGCTAACTTATTTCGATTACAGATTTTTTTTGGTTAATTCCAGTAAAAATCAATGACATTATATTTGCTAACTTATTTCGATTATAGATTTTAAGATATTAAAATCTTAAAATTGACAAAACCATATTGTATACTATTCTCGTGCTTCACATCATTACACATATATTGCAACAATAATTTGATACGATTTGTTAATTCTAGTAATATTCAATCACATTATGTTTGCTAACTTATTTCGATTACAGATTATTTTTTGTTAATTCCGTAAAAAGCAATCACATTATATTTGTTAACTTATTTCGATTACAGATTTTAAGAATATCTTAGAATTGACGAACAAAATCAAAATTGACCATCTTGAAAGGATACTAAGTGGATCTGACAATGTATTGAGAAAACAGGGAATAGAAGGGTAAAGAGAGTTACCAGTGCAAAGGTTCCAGCAGCCACAGCTCTCATTTCACGCAAATGCTCCATATATTTGTGATGCTTCTCCTCCTTCCTTGCCTTCTCATACTCATCAACCTTTCCAGCAGCATACACATCTGTTCTCTCAATCACCTGCTCATCCCCATCTTTCTTGTGGTGGTGGTCTGTCTCCTCAGACATTCTCTCCAAAACAGAAATTTCAAAGACAGAGTGGATACAATGATTCTTAGGGTTGTAGAAAAAATGAATGGAAACGGCTAAACTCGACAAATGGGATATGTAGGCGTTGATTATGTAAGCGACGCTGGATGTTGAAGAAAGATTAATAGCGCACTGACTCAGTACGTTATGGGGGGCACCCCTGCCACATCAACTCACAAAACTTTTATGATCTCTTTTCGCAGCCGTGGGAAGAGAATGGTACGTTTGACCGAACGTGAGTTGTGAAAGTATGGAAAGATTAATAACCATTTACAGAGGTGTTATTTAGTTATTATAGGTTTTAAAGTTTTTCGTGGGAATTTGGGGAAATAAGTTTGGTTCAAAGTGTCATTTTTTTTGGTTATTTAGAATGTAGTTTTTTATTGTAAATGCTTTATTTTCAAAGAAAAAAAAGTAGAATTGTTTTATTTATTTTTTGGAAAATTACACAGTTCTTTCTTCTAAAAACTAATCAATATACTTTAAAAAAACTATATCCTAAAAACTAATCAACATATAAAACTATATCCTAAAAACTAATCAACATATTTTCTATATTTTATGAGATTGTTTCTTTTGTTGTAAACAAATTCGAAAGTCTAGTCTATTGTTGGCTAGAAGAGAAATTTTATTATATTAGTGCATCCTTTTTTATGAAGTAATCAAAATGAGACCTTCATGTTTGTCATTATGAGTAGTTAATGCTACTAGTGTTGGTCATGACATGTGTTCAAAAACTTAAAATAAAACTTCATGTTTCTTATGAATGCCTCTTTTTGAAAGTAAATCAACAGACCAATTTTTCTCTTTGCTATATGTGGTCAAAGATTACCTTGAAAGTTCTTACCATGATTTTGATGTGCTTCATCTAGTTAATAAGAATGGGCGATATGAACTCGTTGCCCCCCTTAACCCACTCAATAATGCCTTTGGCATCACCAAAGATCTAAATCTCTTCATTTCCAAGCCATTTGGCAATAATCAGAACTCCCCATAGGGCTATTATTTATGCTCTTTTGTTTGTTCCCTCCCCTCCTTCCCACCATAAATGGTAGAACTTATCTGATGCTTTATATATAACCGCTCCACAACCACATTTTCTCTTGACATTTGCTCCATCAAAAAAACCAAGAGGATATGTTTGTCATAGATCCCTCATTTTTTTAATCATGTACACTTTACTTCCCTTCACCGGCCCTATCTCATTGTAATAGGATACCGTCTTGTTAATGTCCTCATGGAGCTCCACACCGTCTTGCTAATGTCCTCATCGAGCTCCACGTTTTTCTGATCAAATAAGATTGCATTGCTTCTCCACCATATAGTCCAAAATATGTATAGTGGAAGCACATGATAATCCTATACTTTGCTCCAAACTTTAATACATGTGTACATCATCTGTATTCTCGATACTAGTTTGTAATGGTCCAGCACCCCTTCCCATAGAGTGAGACTATAAGCGCAATGAAGGAAAAGAGGGAGATTGTGTTCATCTCCCTTCATACACATAACACAAATATGTGGTCCGTGAAATCCTCGCTTTTGTAGATTATGCCAAGTCAAGATTCGATTATGTATAGCCAACCAACTAAAAACTTTTATTTTATTTCAGAGGATCCATTTCCAAATAACCTGTGGTTGAATTGGAAAAGGATTAACCTCCTCCAACTTTGACAGAGTCTTATATATATCTTGGACCAACAGGTTTCCTTTTTTGATTGTGCCTCCCCAAGACATGTGGTCCTCTTCATAACTTATTGAGATCCCTGCGCTCTGGAGAACTGTAATATATTCTCTCCATTCCTCAAAAAGTTCCTCTGGCAATTCCAATTCCTCTACCTTATACCATGCCTTAGAGTCCATATGATGAGACCTAAGGACTAAGATCTAATTAAAATAAAATTTCCCCTTTAAATGAATATGATTTAGAATTTGGATAGATAATGAGTGGTAACCTTTATACCGTCGATAGTATCAAGGCTGATCTTAATCCTGGAGCCATCTTCCATAGTCCATCAAACATGGCACATCAGGAAATCCAATACTCGAAACATGTTTTTCCAAATGTAAGAGATCTGGGATATTTTCCTCCCCATTTGCAATCCATGTCGAGAAGGATTGACAAGTCATGTATTTATCCTTAATGATGCTCAACCATAATCTTGTTCCATCCATGGTTCTCCCTAGATTTTTGATGATGAGTGCCTTATTGAAAAGGCCACGGTCTAAAATCCCCCAACCGCCATCTTCAACAGGTCTGGAAATAAGCGACCATCGTCGAAAGTGAATTTTACCTCTCATCTCCCCATCATGGGCACGTGTCCAAATTAAGCACCCCATTATAGGCTTGATCCTTTTAATAATTTCACAAGGAAACAAAAAAAAGATGCATCCAATAAATTGAGAGGTTCTGCATAACCGATTTGAGCATAATCAACCTTCCACCCATAGACATATATTTGTGTTTCTAGTGGTCCAATTTTTGGTTAAGTTTTAGTACCAACCGTTCCCAATCCTTATTTATATATCCCATCGGTTTTAATGTGAAACCCAAGTAAGTGTCCCTTTGCTACATGGTTAGAAGTCACCCCGAAAAGTCCACAAATCTCCTTCACCACTATATCGTCATGGTCATTATGTATTAATTTAGACTTGGACTCGTTCATATAAAGGGCCAAAGCATCCCCAAAAGTCATGATGACTTTATGATATTTCGACCAAACACTAATGTTTTTCTGCCCTCCCATTTTAAATCATTCGTTAACATTAAATCGGTGACCTATAAGTGCCTCGTAACTTTAACCCCTCTAATAATACCTTTTCCCAAAGAATCCTTAATTTATTTGTTCAGAGTATCAATCACCAATGGGAAAAGCAATGGGGACATGGCACTTCCCTGCCTCAAACCCTTGTACACCAAGAAAAACTGGGAGGGAAAATTGTTTATAATCACAATGAAATTAGTGGATTTGATATACCCCATCATCTAGCAAAAATTCATAGAATTCATCCCCATTTTGATAAAGATCAATGTAAAAAACTCTCAATCAAGGCAATCATAGGCCTTTATGAGATCTACCTTGAGGAGACAATAATCCTGAGAGCTGGAGTTTATGGAATGTAGCATCTCTTGGGTAATTCCTATTGCATCATGAATCTATCTACCCTCCCTAAACCCAAATTTTTCATGTGAAATAAATCTCGACAGAAAGGGTTTAATTCTACGGGTGATGGACTTAGATATCATTTTGTAAATTGAGTTACACACAAAGATAGGCTTATAGTCCCCAAAAGTAGATTGATTCTTCTTTTTCATAATCAGAGCAAGAAAAGTGGAATTTATTGCCCGTGATATGAATCCCCTCAGCCTAACTTCTTCTACCACCACCAACACATCTGGAAGCATCAAGTCCTTGAAGTAGATAGAAAGCTCAACCCCCAAGCAGCTGTCCAGACCCAAGCTTTTTTACTTCCCACGGTCCTTTAAGGTCGCTAATAGTTCTTCATAAGTGATGACTTGTCACTAATAGTTCTTCATAAGCGATGCCTTGACCCAAAATTCCATTGTCCTATTGAGAAATACATGCATTCAATATCTTTAAATTTTTTTGAAATTCACATTAAATTTACAACTCAATTATAATTCCAACAAATCTCTACCAAATTATAGAAAAATTATACCAAAAAAATATTAAAAATACTCCAAATCTAAACTCAACTCAATTAATAATCAGTATAATAATAAAAAATTATGTACCATAAAATTCCTTAGTGGAAACTCCTGAACTTGATGACACTAAAAAGATTACAATTACTTTAGTGACTGGAAAAAAACTCCATAAAAATAATAAATAAATAAAAACCAACCAAAACAAATATAACCTGTACTGTACTGCTCTGACACAAGGTGTGCCTGGGATATTCATGCGCACTAACACAAATCAAGCTGAGAACCTCTGCAAACACACCTACTTATAGTTAATTTTTCTCACGGGTCAAACTGAGAACATCTGCCACCAACAAACACATATTTATGGTTAATTCTTGGTCACGCTCTTTTTGTGAACGAGTTTCTCTCTCATGAATGATTCTCTCTTGAACACACATTACTTGTGGGGGTCCTATTTTTGACTGATTCTATATGTACGCACACTAGGTTTCATGAAGGTTACATCTTAGGGTTAGCTCCACGATTGGCCCAATTTTAGTACCACCTAACTGATTTGTCAAAGCGGCGTACTCTATGCCGCCGCCAGTGTGGTGCGAAATTCAATAATCAACGGTTGCAATGTTTGGTGAAAGAAAGCGTTATTGAACGTCTGCGCTGGATCCGCTAATCAGGGGGCTTTGCTGTGGTTAGGGCTCTCGCTGCTGACTCTGGCACCTTTCAAGTGTCCATTTTGCCTCAGTTATAGAGTATGGTGTTGAGCCATTCAGCTATCATTGGGAGCAAAAAATCGCATATAATACGCCAGATAGATACATATTTTCCACATACACACGCCGGGTTCGCACACTAGGTTTCCTGATCCTGTTTCACGTAGAATTTCTGCACAACAAACTATACAGTTAGTTTCTCCTCACACATTAACCTCTCTGTCACGTAATGCGTTTATAGTATATCATACCATGATCTGTTTTCAACTCGACTTAGTTTATTCTCAATATTCATAAAGATATGGCCAATGTCTCAAAACGGAAATTCTATCAAGCTGTGGTAAACAGATAGATATATCATAAACGATATATAATCCACTTGGCATAAAATTATCATCACAATAATGATCCAAAGACAATTGATCAAAAGACAATTTTTGAAAAATTAAATTACAAAGAACATTTCCAAACGCATATTTTATTCATTTCGGATGATTTATAATTTATATTTCCATGATGCCACAGACTTGTCATTTCATTTATTTTCACATTAATTCCGAAGAAGACTCTTGATATTTTGTTGACGCCCAAGCATTCTGAAAATATATTAGACACAAGATGAAATTGTGCAATTTTCTAAAATATACTCATTAGTTCCTATCAATCCTTTTGGGAGCTTCCACTCATGAAAGTGTCTTACATGTTTGTTTTTCTTTCCCTGAATCTGTGGGGGTGATCTGTTCTATATAAATCAATATTTTTTTGTTGGCTCATTTTTTAAATTATTTATTATATATTTTTAGTTTTGTTCGGAGGTTTAACAGTTTAAAAATTGGTTAAGAAAATTAGTATAGATCTATTTTATGAAGGGTCCATTATGTGTGGTTGTGGGAGGGATCAAATTTTTTAGTGTGTAACTTTTTTAGGTTGCAGTTTGAAAAAAATTTGCTTTATCCCTTGAAGATGTCAATTAAAAAAATAAGTAAAATGACCAAAATTAAATCAAATAAACTACCTTCTAAACAGTTCCATAGAAATATCTTTTTCTTCTTTTTCATACATATTATTTTAAACAATATATTATTTATATTAGTTATCTTCCTCTGCTTGGTTTTTATCTATGGTTGTATTATCTTTTTTTTTGTTTTAATATATTTGTGTCTATTATTATGTGCATTTATACTTTGTTGCCCTTGTTTTTTTTTTGAATATTTTTAAACTGTAACATTTTTTTAAGTTCCTCTTATTCTTATTGGAGTCTTATACTATATTTTTATTTATATTTCCCAGTTTTATTTTTTTTGAATAATGAATATTTTATTATCTACAACATTAAAATATTTTCTTTTAACATTTTCTTTCTATATATAGACATACATGAAGTTGATATTGGCATAATTTAGCTAGTATATATATTCGAATGACTTATTTAAATTATGTGCTGAAATATTTTAAAAATGTATAAGGTATAAACACATTACTCATAACTACTTTTAGTTCTAATTAGTTCATCTTTTTTAAAGTTGATATGAAATTATGTTAAGTGATGTGGATATAGAAATATTTTATTTATGATTGAGAGAGTGAATTTTTTTACTGCATTATGTTGTAATATCAATAACAAATTGAGTGACCTAGTGAGGTTGAAATTATCGATGTTTTATAATGATTTTCATTGAAACTAGCTAAAAATGCATAATCCTTTTTTTTATTGTTATCGCCAACATCGTTTTTAATAGGAAAATGTGTCAACTCTATGTTGAACACAAACAAAATCACATATTTCCCTCATAGTACCTCTCAGTGCAATTATTATTAGCAATTGCACTAGATGTTGCAAAGGAAATGATGTAAGCCGATAGCATATAAAGAATTAACATAGATGAAGACAAATTGATATCTTACAATTTGAATGAGAGGAATCTTAGTATTTTTCAATAAGGTTTTCAAATCTGATGTTAAACAACAGATGTTTGTTACAATGTAAGTGTTATGATACCTAAACATGTCACAATAGGTATTTGCTAAGATGGATTATCTATTAACACTCATAGAGAGTGTAATGGTTAGCTCACTAGAATAGATCATAAAATTTCTACTACTAAAATCAAGCTATGCGCAACTGATGTCGCAGACGATAAGACCTGTCATTTAAGAATTAATACACACATAACTGAAACTGAAAGCTACACAATACGTATAAATATAAAATCGCAGAAATAATTCATTAATAAATAAAATCTCTACAAGAGAACTATTGGCCTAATCATTGGCCTCTCATTCCTCACTTTACTTCACTTACTTCTACTTACATGCCTCATGGGCTCACTTAGATTTATACAAGTGGATCTGAACTCAAATTAAGTTCTAGTCCAAAACAAAATCCCACAATATCTCTCATGATACATAAAAACTCTCATCTAATCTCTTATCCCTAGATAAGATCTAACTAACCCACAGATCTCTCAACTCTTCCAAAATACTCTCAAACCTTCTTCTATTTACAATAATGTTCATTCTCTCTTAAAACTATAAGAAAACACATTAAATAAGTAAATCTTAACTTAGGAAACCAACTCCTTTACTAAACATGATACCCTAGGCTAGACGCTCCTACATCAAACTCCTCAAGTAAAAGAAATCCATGGTCTCCAAATGATATATCTTTATAAATTGATAAAACTCCTCCTGGATCCAAAAATTTAGTTTTTTGTTGATCATCCATTCTTAGTTGTTCTGCTTCAATGGTTGTGACTTTTAATTCACTCGGTTTCAAAATTCTATGTTGCAATTCTCCTCCTTCTTTGTTGATGTATACTTCTGTAGTCCTCATCTTGCAATATCTTGGTTTAATGTATTTTCCATCAATTTTCTTAATTATTAAATTTCAATATCCAATCTAGTTTCTGACTGAGATTTACTGTTACTATCTTGGAATATCATTTCATCATTTTTAATCTTAAATTTAAAATTATATTTTATCTCACATTCCACATTTTTGTTGCTTAAACATTCCTCTTATTTATCTGCAAGTTGATTGGATTTAGGTTCCATCAGCATCTTTTCTAGTAATTGTAGTTCTTCTTCACATTTCATCAGCATTTTATGGTCTCTTTCAGAAATCATTTCAACATACTGGTCTTCATCCATGCATGAAACAAAATTAGTGTCATGTCCATTATCTTCAACACATCCCGCATCCAAACACAAATTATTAGATTTGAAACAAACATAATTGTTATTTTCGATCGACGATTCAGTTTCATATGTGGACCTTCTAAACAGTTTCTGGCGTCATCTGTTGGAATTGAACCCATGTTCATATCAACATATTTCATTTCAACATCATCATCATTCTCACCAAGCATCGACCCTTTTTTGGTTCAGGAATGCATACATTCATCTTAGTTATCTAGAGTTTTTACACTTCCCTTAACAAAACTTTCAACGCGCACTTCTGTCTCCTTGTAATCAACTACTTGATTGGCCATCTGGGTATCCTCTTCATTATCCATTCATCTTTTTGATTTTGTAGTAGTTCCATTAACACATCAAGTCGTGCCTTCAACTCAACAATCTCTTTCTCGAACTTTTCATCACTTACACCAATTGTTATGGCATAAGTGTGACTATCCATAGTAATCTTCATCTCCTTTTTTTTTTTCTTTTTTTTTTTTTTTTTTTTTTTTTCAAAACTCCTAACGGAGTTTTACTCCTCCTTGATCAATACTACAGTCATCAAATCCTCAAAATGTCACTGCCGCCAAAAGTCCTGCGAAAATTATAGCCAGGCACAGGAACCCTTCACAACTACTCCGATCTGGTGGATCTGAGAGATCTGGATCGTGGATCACTGTTGCTGCTGATCGAATAGAGCTGCGGGACTGATGTCTGCTGCTATTGCACTCGCTGATCTGGAATAGATGATGTGCGATCCCCCGATAGAAAGGGAACTATGGTCTTGAGGAGTGTCAGGTGCTACAGATCGCAATATACATAAGGGTCTGATAGTAGTACTCGGCCCAATGTTTCAGGGCTCTAACTAAGGAGGATCGACCGTACCCTTAGCCGTACAAACCAACTACCCTATCGTACAGGCGAGTAATCTCTCCGAGTGTTGTTCTCGGTGTACTGTAGCCACAAGACAGCCGAAAGTTTATCTATGGCGAGGCTTCAAGGTAGCTATGGGGCTTCCTATATACCCAGAGGGTACGTGGAAGACAGTCCGTGCGCGGTTCTGTCTAATGCGCTACTACTCGAAGGGGTACCCACAGGTGTTACAAGGGAGTCCAACAGACGTGACCACCTCTTGTATTTCCTGCGTGCATGCCTCCCCAAATCTGCAGGTTTATGCGCTCAATGACAGATCTCGTGGTTTAAAGACGCCGGAACACGTCTCTAGCCAAAAAAAAATTTGCTAAAATTTGGAGATCCCACCGAGCCCTGGAAAGTGCTCTGATACCACTTGTTATGCTTCTTAACCTACAAAGCAATACCGAACAGAGAATATGCGAGAAAAATACCCAGAACACAGAATATGCGAAGAAAATATACCCAGAACACAGAATAGCAATGATTTTATTACTCAGAGAGAAATGTTCACAGGCCTCTTCGAGGGGGCAACCTCCAATAGAGCAGAGCTCGATTACAAAACAAGACACGATGCCTCCTCGCAGGGAGTCTCTATCCTTTATATATGACTCATACATGCAATACCACGGGCCAATACCGTGTTACTAATACCATCTATCTAATACTACGGTCCATTTGCAACTAACTGTGGTTCCGTTATTAATTGTGGATTAACCACTTACAATTATTAATATGGGCTTTATTGACTCTTGACTATGACTTGGTCCCATTAC